>PDGT01000084.1:300983-459603 GCA_003671415.1 Megathymus violae | reverse complement strand
GGGGATGTGTGTCACCGGTAGACCTAGCCAGACGGTTCGCAACTGAATGTACCTACACGCCGTAGCGCTTTACTCGGCCGCTTGTTAGTAACAGATGTGACAAAGCCAAGCAAGAGTACGACGAGTTACAGTAACTGTATTTCGACTTTCGTTATCCATATATATTTGTTTCTTTTCAAATAAATGTATGACTATAAGCTGGCCGCCAGAACTACGAGTACCGATCGCATTCTTACACAGTCCGCGGCGAAACTACAGGAGCATAGGAGCGGTCAGCTTGACCATACAAAAAATATTTTTCTTTATTTCCTTTTTTACAAGTGGATAAACCACGTCATAGTGTGTGGTGTCCGCACAATTGTATTACCGCGGATGTCGCCGACTCACTGCCGGCCGAGAAGGAGGCGGTGAACCTGCCGTTTAACTAGCTCCACACCACTGTAAGCGTAACAACGTATTATACTCGTATATTTCACGGTCGATTTTGAGGTTGGTAGCTTTTTTACCTTACATGAGTAACGTCTAAGTAAACTGGGTAGTGCACAGTCCAGCGGCCTCCTAAACAAATAATTAGTTTAGTGAGTTCCACTACGAGCAGGGGAAGTGCAATTATACTCAAGTTTACACGCAGCAACATGCACCACTCAAAAAACCTAAATAATTTCATAAAATATCGAATTCCAGGTGCTACGCCCTGATCGCTCAATGCGACAACATACTGCCATTTCGGGCTAGAAGTGACGTACTTATCCCATAAATTCCTATCATATTTGTAAATTTAAATTAACATTTCCGCTCAAGTTATTTGTTGTACTATGATACATATTGTATAATCTTATTGAAAATTCACTCAAAAAAAGGGATACCAGGGTATCAGATTACACATTTCTCCTTTTTAGATATTTTGTTTTAATTGTTTTTTTTATAAATATATTTATTTAATTATTTATTTGTTTATTTATTTATTTAAAACTTTATTATACCTTTAAAAAAAATGATACAACAGGTAAGCTTAATGCTAAAAGCATTCTCTGCCAGCCGACCTTAGGGAAAAACAGAAACATCGAAGGCGGTATATAATAAAGAAATGATATATGAAGCATGAATAATAATTAAGTATAATATTTATATTGTAGGAATATATAAAAGTATATAAACACACCGGCAAAATTAGCGGAACATAAAAAAAATGGAAAATCAAATGTATTTTTTTCGTAACACTGGCTGGTTACATTACTTTTTTTTTTATTTATGACTAATTTGAAAATTGAACATTAGCCGACGGTCACTTTTTTAATTCGTTTGTTTTAATTTTTCATTTACACATCTCTATCGGTTGCTTCAAAATTGATTTTCCGTTTGCGTAAAGTTTGTAATTTTCGTTTGAAAAACATTGTATTGTAGTTTTCTGAGGATTTTGTGTTTTTTCGCACATATATCAATGACGAGCGTAGGATATGCCTGATTTAACGCTATCAGAAATCATTAGGGCAAATGAGATGAGAAGAAATGGTCAATCCTACAGATTGATTGCCACAAGACTTCGTCGATCGTTATCAGCGATTCATCGTAACATCCAACGGTATAGATTGACGAATTCTTTAGTGAGTAGGAGAGGACAAGGCAGAAAGAGGTGTACTTCAAGGAAAGATGATCGTTTTCTACAACTTCAAGTTCGTCGGAACACGAAACTGACGGCGGTGCAGGCCCGAAATGTATTGGAGGAGGTTCGAGGAGTAAGAGTGAGTGAGCGGACAGTTCGCAGAAGATTCCAAGAATCATAGACACCAAAACTTGAGAGAAACCACCGCACAAACCGACTATACTTTGCTCGTGAACATCATCATTGGAACTTCGACGAGTGGAGGGGGGGGACAGGTTCTCTTTACTGATGAATTCAGAATTCTGTTAAATCAGATTGATGGAAGGCAGCGAATATGGAGACGGCAAGGAGAGCGTTATATCCAGTGGAATTTTGAAAATTCAGTTGCATATAGCGGCGGCTCAATTATGGTCTGGGGAGGGATATGTATAGGAGCTCGCACAGAGTTGGTGGTGGTCGATGGCGGGAATCTGACTGCTGATCGGTATATCAGGGAGATTTTAGAAGAACATGTTGTGCCATTTGCCCCCTTTATTGGCAACGAATTCATTTTAATGCAGGATAATGCTCGGGCTCACAGTGCTCGCATAGTACAGGCATACGTAAACCATGTTGGTGTAACGGTGATGGAGTGGCCAGCACGGTCCCCGGATATGAATCCAATCGAACATGTTTGGGAATTGCTAAAGAGGAGTGTCAAATCAAGAATGCCACCTCCCAACAATCTGGGCGAGTTGCGAAATGCATTACTTGAAGAATGGCAGAGGTTGCCCCAAGAATCGACAGCATCATCCGCAGCATGCCCAGACGGATGGAAACCTTGGTCAGAGCACGGGGGGGAAACACCAGTTATTAAACATGCATTTAATTAATTGTGAACCGTCAGAAAATTTTAAATTTTCAAATGTTTCTCTGTCATTACGACATCGAAGAAAAATGCATTTTGTTTAATTTGTTTTTTTTTTTCATTAAACTTGTCAATTTAATTCATGTTTCGTTGTTCGTTAGTTGTTTAAAAATAAAATTAACTATTTGACGATATCCCTTCTTTTATGTTCCGCTAATTCTGCCGGTGTATATACATATATATATATATATTTATATATGTTTGTGTGTGTATGTATATATATATATATATATATATATGTATGTTGGAGATGGTCATTAGTATTGACGTGAAACGAAACAAAGTACGATATCCGAGTGATGGCAGCACCGCCGCGATGACGTCGATACTCGGCTAACATCGTGCTACAACAGAGCCTAGCTAGTGGAGTGACGCTGGATGGAGCCACAGTTTACATTCTGCGGTCGATGAGATCGGTTCCTCCGCACTGGGAACTATTACTTGTTTCGTTTTCCCGGTGTGAAGTGTTTGTTAACAATTAATTAAAAGTGTTAAACGATTATACGCCCACGCTATGTTCGACAATGCTGCTAAAGCTACTGGCGTTGCCGATATATACGATACTATATAGACGATAGACTAAATTAGCGAGGTAACTTACATAGAACTAACACCCCATTGCTTCAAGTAATGATCTGTGACTTTCATTTTGAAGGCCTGCTTGGTAGTAACCTTTCTTATGTCATCCGGGAGGGCATTCCAAAGCAGAGTTGTATATATAGTAAAAGAGTTGGAAAGAAAACCGGATCAGTGAAGTGGAATTGATAATGCAAGAGAATCAGAACAACGAAGTTAACGTTCATGATCATTACAAAGATACTGAAACTTTTGTTTCAGATATCTTGAGGACGTGGTGTCAAATAGAACAGTATAAAAAGTGTTAAGTGATCTAATCTGTCTGCGCTCACGAATTGGAAGCCATTTAAGCTGGCGACGATGGAGAGAGATGTGGTCGAATTTGCGTAAACAGTAGATGAAGTGAACGATTCAACCTATTAAGAAAGTCTCCACACATGTCGGAACAATACACATCAGCATAATCTATAATTGGGAAAATAAGACTTTGCACCACGGTGACTTTAACCCGAATAGGAAGAAAGTTCCGAAGGCGATTCAGGCTGCGTTACGTATACCGAGCGGCAAGTCTCACTGATGTGAACTGGCCAGCTCAGTGTGGAATTAATGTGCAATCCGAGATCTTTGACAGTAGTTGAGTATGGGATGACAGAATCGTTAAGTACGACAGGCGATACAGACAGGCGATATAGCTATTAGTATATTAGCCCCGCAAGAGTGGATCTCAGTAAGTGGATTCAGCAGTGTTTTATTAGCTGAGATTTTCGAGTAGCATGCCGGGTCCGTTGGCAGGTAAGGGCAGACATTATGTGATAGACGTTGTTTGGCCTCACTGGTCTCTTAGCGCTCATAAGAACAGCTTCTGGAATTATTGAATAATTTACGCCTACAGACGTAGAGTGGCTAATGGCAAAATTATATAATAAGCGTTGACACTCACACTCTTACTAAGATCCCTTAGAATGTAAGTGGCATTCACATACGCAATTGAAAAACTCGCAACCCGGTAGGAAAATTTTGTATATTACATAAATATCTTTCCTAATCGGTAATCGAATCCGCGACCCTCGCTCGGCAGGCATTGCAGGGTCACTAGTGATCACAAACTGGACTATAAGGTTCTTGACTAACTAATGTTATAGCAATACTGTTAGTTGGGTGATGAGGTACTATGAGTAACTATTCAACTAATTTGCACTAATGTTACGCTCTATGATAGGTAAGTTGTGAGGGTGACATCTGCCATGCAGTAGCCAGTGGGCAGTTAATAGATATCACCGCAGGACAAAGCATCCACGCTGTTGGTAACACAGTGATAATGATGATTTTCAGAATTCTGTCTACACATTTAGAATTCTGTCTGTAGTATACGCATTCGTCTATCACGTTTTTCTCTTAATATAATGGAGGAAAAAAGTTTAAATTTGTTGTTTAAATTTCATTAAGTGTGCCGTGCAAAATATCAAATGAAATAAAGTATTTTTGTAATTTTAATGATATTATTTATTTTTTGCTATCTTTACACAAATTCCATACAAGTTGACCATCCCCGTCCTCCGCTTCATCTCCGAAACTACCGAAGTCCAGTTTAAAAAATATTGTTTTTCTTGGCTGCTATACTACATATTATACTATGATTACAGAATACTTTTAATGACAATTTTGTGCTTCAATTTCTATAAGAAACGGATAATATTCCGAGATACGTTTACAGTACGGAAACCTTTTCCATCCGAGTTCGATTCGGACTTTAACTTCAGCGTTTTTTAAGGCTTGTTACTTTGTGAGGCTACAAGCGTCCCTTATACTGGTACTCTACGTCATAGATGGAAATTAAAAACATCCAAGTATAAATATATATAAGTAAGTAACAAAATGTGTTCCGAACCTGAGAAACGGTCTTAAAGCTCTCACTCGACAGGTCATTACCAACTGGGTGCAGAATTACGCAATATCATAACGGTGGTCTACGGTAGGCTGCAGTACACGTATCATTTAGGAGGCTGTCCACATTTCATTTTTCAATTGGAGGCCTATTCGCTGTGCTGCTTCATATAAAAATCACATATTAATTAGTCAGATGACACATCCATCCTTCAGACCCTCCTAATGATCCATGAGTCACATCGCAGCACCGTGATGAAGCAATGGGACCGTGGGCCGTTCGTGTAGTTACGCTACAAAACTATGTTACGTGCATAACACGTCCGACGGCTCGCCACATTGTCCTTTACAGAACAGTAAAAAACGTTTTTCAATTGGAACGTTTCACTGCATATTGCAAATACATAGATTTTCACTCATTATAAATGTTTTTTTTTTATTTTTATAAATATGTGCAGTCAGTTTTATAATACGGCCACACGCTGAAACTCTTTGTAAGTAATGTAAGTATGAGCCCAATGTCGATGTAATTCATTTCTGACTTGTACTTGTGCATCTGCCAGTTTTTACACAAATCGAACAGTGTAATTTTGAAACTTGAGCCAGAGCATTTATAAACAAGGTTAACGCACGGACTGGAGAGGATTTTTAAACAAAAATAATCTGCAATCATCCTTGTACCCACTTACATACATAACGTCGTATTTAATTGTTAGGGATGCTACGTTTGATTAGTTCGTTTTTTTATGCTTATAGCCGACAAACGAGCAGACGTAATCACCGTAATCGAACTTACCGAACAGTAAGTGGTCACCGTCGCCCATGGACATCAGCAAGACCAAAGGTATCACTGATGCTTTGTCGGTCAGGAAATGAAAAGAAGGTAAGAAAGAAAGTTCTAATACAGAACAAAAATTACTTAATAAAAATCTTTCAATCAACTTAAATTTCCATATCACATCATCTTTCATTGTCCTAATATGGCTAAACGGAACACAGTTACTAAGTAAATCGCCCGTAGCTCTTATAGAAGTAAAGTTAAGGCCAGATATATTTATACTTTTTTCTAATATATTTGTGGTGATTGAAGTATGAAGCAATATAATGTTATTAAATTTAGTCTTAATAAAGCACTCCTTTTGCCAATACGTGCCAGTATTTCATTGCTACACCGCCCCGTACCTCGCACACCGCATATTTAACTCTAAAAATATATTGAAATATTATATATTTTTTATTTTAATAGAATCCCATTAAATATTTTATGTCAAACATACTATTTCTACAAAACTGTAATTCGGTACGACCCACAATCATGAAGTACTAAGATAATCATTATATCTCTCTATTATTGGTAATTTTGAGTTATGAGGAAACAGATTCTGTGTGAGAATATTTGTAGAACATGGTATTCGAATATATCAATTGGAAGTATTACCCAACTTTGGATACATCACAGCGTGCTAGTTTAAACATGTAAATAATTTAATATAATATTTATAACAGTTAAATGGGTTCATAACATTTTAGCATTTTCATAACAATATTTTCGAATTTCAGGTAACATACACATGTTATCGATGTGAGCAACCGAACTAGTTTTGTAATACTACTGAAAACCTTTAACCCACAAACTAACTAGTTCGTGACACTTCGATTAATTTAACCCGAACACGCGTGTCGTTCGTAACTACCGAAGATGGTTTTTAGCAGCGGCAGGAGGGGGTCGGGGTGGTCTCACACTCACACTCACACACTCAATTAAAATATGATATAGAAACTCCATCAGTATTATAATATCGTCGATTGCCTTTACCGATGTAACTATGCAAACCACGCTACCAAAATTTTAACCAAATAATTATATAAACATTTAGAAATAGACAAATGTCCGATATTAATCCTTGTATAATACTGCGTACAAAACAAATATCAAAATATGTGGGTATTTTGTAGTAAAAATATCACTGCAAGCCTCCCCCCCCGACTTCGTTCGGGTTAAATTATTTACATCGGTAGATGTTACCAAAACTAAGCAAGTAGGAAGCAATTTCAACGCAGTCTCGATTACTGATATTTAACATTCGTAACCTAGACTTGTTAAATTAAATAAAAAATTAAAATTAACACAAAGTGAGCCACGGTTGGTAAATATCATCATAACTTATAGAATAAATAAATAAATAATGTATGTATATGTACGTATACTATACGTCATATATAACCATAAACGTCCATTTCAAATAACATACCTCTCCAATGATAAAAGAATTTTTCAATTAAGTGCCGTGATTCCAAAGATTACCTACCGCACATACACAAACTCCCAAAATTCGCAATCTCTATTTATAATATCAATATTAGTATGAGAGACCCTTGATTTGCACGAGGAGTACACGTACGCCTATCACATTTAGACGTTTATAAATATGAATAATGAAAGACCGCGGTGGCGTTAAATATTTAAACATGTACATTACCTGTAATTCTGGAAGAAGTTCTTGTCCAGCCGTGGGGTGTCAAATCCAACACAACATTATAAACTTTCCCCACCGCTTACTGTTCAAAACGACACTGACACGTTCAGTTCAGACCCCGGTCCCCGTCCTGCCGGACAGACCGACAAGTCGGCATGAGAAGGTAGACTAGAAAAGAGAAACAATAGAATTTAGCGTCTGACGTAAAGGACCCTATCGACTGGATCGCTACTGCACACTCACCTATTTTGTGGTCGGTTAATGTTTATTTGTTTGTATATTTCATAAGTTATCAGCGTTCGTGTTTGGAAATAAGAAGAGAAATTGAGCGGGGAGTGTATATAGTAAAGGAAGAATATTTAATATTCTGTGGGTAGTCGGTAATTCGAGTTCGATTGTGTTAAGATATGAAAAGTTATTGAAATTTAAGTCAATGTTAGTATTGTGCAATTTCACCTACTTTTGAAAATTACCGTAAGTAGTCAAAAAAAAAATAGTAATTAATCATAGCATAACATTTAGGCCCGATGTGAAATATATCGTTAAAATCGTCGGCGCTATGTACACGAAAGTTTAACCGGCTGAAGAACGCCACGAGTTATTTTGTTGTATAAAATCGTAATAAGAAATTAACGGATCGAATACGTTATTGATATGCGAAGACAAAGAATTGTTTATTAATTCGCGCCGGCGCGGGTGCGCGCCGTTAAAACTGTAAAAAAACCAGTTAAACGACCTTCGCGTTATCAGCCGAAATGCGTACCCGAATAGATGTACGGAAACACCCGCTTAGAGATATAGCTGATTGAGCTAAAATCGATTGCAGGTTTTGTTCAAGTCTTTCTGTATCATTTTCTGTTTGGGTTAGTTCATACGTTTATAATATTAAAAGACATGCTATTAGTACGAGAAAGGAGGGAAAAATCAGGTGGAAACCGTGTGATTGGCATTAATAAAAAGACTGAAAACAACCATACGGAAGCGAATCGACAGGAGACAGAGCTAAACATAAAATATATAAAAAAAACGCAACAAAATCGACGTCCAATTCACTGTTGTCATCCACACTGCACTTTATTGATGCCAATTACAATTCCCCGCAAAAAATACAGCACTGGAAATTTGGAAAAATAGTAAATCGCTTTCGTGTAACGTACACTGTGTAACTTGGAGAGTCACTGTTCGGTATCGATATCGATATCGGTAACGGGACAGTTCGCACACTTCGCTCCGGACGGGCGGTCGCGCCGCGGGTCGCCGACTGACTGCTTGCGCGCGCGCACCCCACTCACTTCCCACCAAAAATTTTCTACCACCACTCGAAGGGGTACGACAGCTACGGCCCGCTACGCGTTTGTAGACTTATCTCGTGATCGATGAGACCACCTCTACGCAGAGCGATCGCAATAAGTATAATGTACATAAAATATATAAGACTTCGATATAATAAAAGCCTTCATTAATTAAAAACATCGTGTAACCGTAAACATGTATGTGTGTGTATATAGGTATAAAATACAAAAAGTAAGAGTACCCGTTATAATTTAAAATAATACTAACCTAATAATAGTAATATTTTGGTAAATTCTGCATTAATGCAAAGAATCATTTGTTACAATTAATATTCCGAAACCTTGTTTGAATTGTGTAATGGATTCTTAGATGGATGAAAAACCAACCCTCTTTGAACTAAATTCAAGGTTGTAGTGATCTAAGAATCAGATTGTTTATTGTTAGCAGGTGTGGTTCTGCCTCGAGCGAACAGTAAACAATTGAACACTTAATATTGAACAATTTTATTTTATAACAAAATATATATGCTTAGTCAATTCTGTAACACAATAACGTATAACAGTAACGTCTCGTAGAAACAATATAGTAACGAGACGTTAATGATATAATGTATAAAAGTTAATGAGCTAAACTTGAACTTAATTCCTAGGAACAGTTTAAAAATAACTTTTCGGTATCAATATACTAATTCTCTGAGGATAAAAATTAGCCATCGTGTGATTTATTAATACCGCATTAACAAGCATTGCGTCATTCAGTGAGCTTAGTTAATTACTTTTTTTATTTAATTTCTATATGCACATTATATAATTTATGTTTGTTTTCAAAGTAGATATGTAATGGGAACAAACAATGATAAAGACATATATTAGACGTACATATATCTACCTCTATGATATTTTCTTGTGGGTTTATTGTATGTACCTATGTATTATGTATAAACATACATGTGTTTTTATGTGCGCGATTAATATACTTGTAAAAGACATCGTATTTACTATTTGAATGCGGTGCATTTCTCCTCAAGTTGAGCTCCCCTGTGGTTTGCTATCTTGCTGCGTATACGCACACTCTCCCATCGCCACACGCTCACCCACACAGAGACAGCGGCAGGCCTACAGACCTACAAACTCTACTTTCTTTTCAACATTTGCTTACGTAAACCGTTTTAAAGTCGAATTTTCGTCAGCAAAACGTCATTTACAGATGGTAAGCTTGTTAGTAAGTAGGACACCCGATGGTTTTCTTCAAAGGCCCTAGCGAGGGCCTCTGAAGTCCTCTTTAAGGCGGCGTCGCTCAGACTCGACCACTAATTTGTCTCAGTTGTTATAAAGTCAGCGTTTACTCAGCTCCGGATCCGGAATAAATTTTTAGAACATACTTTGATGTTCCACACTGTATCAACAACTTAACGTTGTGGTAAAAAGTCCCTCACTTGCTTAAGACACAACGTAAAGCTCGGTTCTGCATAAAGATAAATAAAATTGGTAGTTAGTATAGAAAACCGTTTTTCTTATGTTAATAGCCGACAAACGAGCAGACGAGCCACTTGATGGTAAGTGGTCACCGTCGCCCATGGACATCGACAAGATCAAAGGTTACTGATGCGTTATCGGCCAGAAAATGTGAAGAAGGTAAGACAGAAATTACTTGAAAGTACTGAAGTTTGTAGTCCAATGACTCGTATCGATTGTCGGTTCAAAGAAGTAACCAACGCAACGCCGCCTACGGACAGTTAATAGTTACATGAGCGACCACTGGTTGCAAAGTGATGGCAGAGCTGTCGACGCTTGGAGGACACGGTGCACAGGTGCCCATTTGTATTGTTTGAAAAATACCTAATACCAGCCACTCGACATCCGAATAATAATCAATCAAGCCAGTTGACCGGTCAGTCAAGCAGCGGAGCAGAATCAACATTAGGTGAGCTTCAAGGAGAAACCTGACGTGTGACCACTGGTCCATTCATTATTTGAAATTTAACGACACGAACCGCTTCACTGAAATCCGATGTATGGTGGTGCTGATCACATTCCGTTACCGTCCAACTCCCACCCAGTGGTCCACTGAACCTGATCTTTTATAACTTGAAACATTACCGGCTGTCAAATGTCATAACTGTGACATAAGTTAATAAGTAGTGAAGAGTTAACTTATGTAGAAAAAAAATATTACAGTACTCGATAAGTTACAAAAACACCTAACAGTCCAAGTACTAAGTACTTCGATACCGTTTACCCCGTTTTTAAACACAGGTTATTTTGATATAATTGACAGTATCAGGCGTTACTTTGCGGAAATTGTTTGTTATTAAATTAGTATTAATTTACTTTGCAACAATCCACAATCACGATGGTATATACATACATCCATAGAACGTCCTTCCCTCCCACGAAGTAAAACATGCAATTATGATAAATAAAAGTATATACCGACACACACACACACACATGTTTCGCTCCGGAACAGAGCATCCTCAGGGTGGGTAGACTCCACGAGTGTTAACCGCAAAGTCTTTGCATTGTGCTTGCGGATTGTTGCAAAGTAAATTAATACTAATTGAATATTGGTAATTTTTTTTTGTTATTTGGATTTATTTGTTGTTAACAAATTGATCAGTGTATGTCAGTATGTAAGTCTTAAATATGTAAATTACGTTATTATGTGCTAGTTGAAATAACCTATACTAATATTAAATGTAGTAAATAAAATATATCAAATCGAACGGAACGCGCTCAAAAATTATTCATGTTTCGGCGTAATATATGACAACGTACAGGGGTGGAAAAATTTAAAAATGCTCCGGGATTTATCCTAGTATCATATATTTGTGTTACATGTTACTTGCGTGGGAGAGTGTACGGTAGGTAGTGTATGGGTGTGCAGGGAGCGTGCGACGTCATGGCACCATACCGTTCAGAGCTACTTACATGTGTTAAGGCTACTCTCCATGTTATACCGAAAACAACACATCTTTGTCAATGTTAACAACAGAATATATTCGTGTAATATATTACAGGGCGTCCACTTCAGTCAGGGCTCTCTTCATTTGTATTTGTGATTTGGCTATCGTCATGCTAGTCTACAGTAAAATATAAACCTTTGCCGAGACTTACCAAATTTAAGATGTTTAGACGGTAGGAAAAATAATTATTCGAACTATCAGACCTAGATATAGTTGATCCAGTGCCATAGACAGCCAGCCATGTTCAGATGCGATGCGGCAAATGAGTGCCGAGGTAAGTTTAGGAAACAAAAACCTCACATAACCCAATAGAATGTTCAATGTGATGATTACGGAGAAGCAAAATTCTATCATATAAAAATATTTCGAATTATATATAAATGTATGTATATTATTTATCACTGGTAATAAGTAAAAATTAACGTAACTTTTAAGTGTGGGTAGCGAATGCCTTTTAACAATCGCGCGCGGCTCATGACGCATGCTTGCGGCTTTTGGCATATACACACATTTTTGATATACACAGAAGAAGGTCTAATTGATGGCTCATCTCTGTTTTACGAGAGCTTTTTTGACCAATTATCACACTAGCGCGGCTAGCTAATACGGTGCTACTTATACTTATGCCGTAGAGTGCGGTCAACACCGACCACCAACCCTGATGATTCTCTTTAGTGAAGTTGTTACTCATTTTGGGCATTCGGGCGCCGGATTTTTGTTGACGTGATCTATTGCAGGTGTCGTTAAAAGTAACGCGTCCGCGTCTAGCTCCTGCACACGCGTGAAATATGACAAAATTTATTAGTTGACTATTTATAACGTTTAAATATAAACAAAGAACATATTTCTCGGAAGCGCACAAAATAAATAAGTCAAATGACACATGGTTTCAACATTATGAAATTTGTGTGACAGGATTAACATTCAGTAATTAATTCTAAATGATGCAAATTCCTATACGCGTATTTAGTGCGTTAACTAATGAAGTCGAATTCATAATTAGCGGAGGAGCTGGCGAGGTGATTATTATGGCTTTAAGTTTGGCATTCACTGGATACTTAATGAACCAGGCGCCCGACATAAGGAATGCTGAATTCTGAGGAGAGGCCGAGTGGCCCGCCGACGGTGCCAGCCAACCATGCGTCGGTCGGTACAACCTCACCAGCTGATCAACGACCTCACGTGAAAGGGTTCCTTACCTAGTCCCCTGCTAAAATCAACTGTGAATTGCGTTTGTCGACCAATGATATAAATAAACAAGATTGTCTATCGTGTATCGCAGGTGATATAGATAACACATCACAAACATCAAGTGTTTACCTGTCACTTATAATATGGTACTCCTGCGACAAACTGTTATTGCACCTGGGAATTGAACCCGGAACTCTGCCATTTCTAGAACTTGGCGCGTGTCAGGTGGGCCACGAACCAGTTTCCTGCATATCATATAAAATACATTAACGAATTCCGTTTGACATAAACAACTGTTTATAACACGCCGAGTGCAAAGTGGACGATCAATCAAATGTTCCTAATTACCGAACACTCGCGCCGCGCCTCTTGTTGCGAATAAATACATACTTAGTATATTACCGGTGTATTAGTATTAGTATTTATTTACTTGTGTTCTATGTAGTGTTATGTCTCATGAATTGATGCCCGAGGCTTTTAATGCCCGAATTTTTATTCCGGAAATTTTTAAAAGCCATGTAGGCTTGCTTAGTAAAATCTCAGAAATGGGGTCTGCACGCTTTTTGTTCTACGTTTGTTTCTTTTTCGCTCGTTTTTTGATGTATGTTTGCTGAATCTGCTGCTCGCAAATCGTCTTTCAACAAAGCAGTTAAATTCAATAGATAGCAATCCTCGTACACGTTTGGTGATTTACAACGCGTTTGGCAATTTTCGAAATGCACTTTTTTATTCATCAACGTGAGCCATGACCTCGGTAACGAAGAGCGGGATACGAGCGGTGACTTTAAATATTTAACAGTGGTGAGCAGTCCCAGGCGTGTACACAGTGGCGGCACTCCGACTCCGTAGTTATCGAGATTGATCGCCGAATGCCCGCTACGTCACGCTCGACAGGCCGGGCGTGTGCTTGGCGATGTCGGGAGCGATCGTGTGTGATCGAATTTAATGGCAATTTTTACTGAAAACTTATGTATTTAGTCAATAGTATTTGGTTATTTAAAATGGATGGTGGTTATCTAAAATAGACGGTTTTGAATATGCATTCAAACACATTATTCAAATAACGTCGTTAAGTCTGTCACACTGTCCTCGCGAGTGTTTAAGTAACTAACTGATAGCGCCACCGGTAACTAGCAGCCCTGGCTTTTATTTTATTTTTATTTTTTATCGAATCGCCAATACACTGTACACTATTGCTACATGAAATATCGTATTTGACGGTAACACGTCTCAGTGCCGGCACAAACATAGGTGACGACGACATGCAAAAGGACAATATAATAAAAGAGCGCGCACATTACATTAATATAAATTAATTAATTAAATTAAGAAAACAATGTTTAAACTGAATTTTAGAATAGATGCAAGTAATCATAATAATTATGGATCTACATATATTTAAATATAATATTAATTTTAAAACTTTAAAGTGTTATAAATATTTACTAATAATTAAGTAGTTAATCAAAATTCAAAAAGTGTATACAGAATTAACATTAAATAACAAACGACATACAAAGTTAGGATATTATTCACGTATAGATTTTAATAGTATCTTTTTAAGTTTGTGGATGCTAACTGAGAAGAGGTCTATTCTTCGGGAAACTTAAATATTACTTTTACATTTAAGTTTAAATTAGAAACATACTGTTTATATATTGCAATAATTACACTAAATCATCATCATTATATATAATTATTTATCTGTAAACATAACTTAAATTACACCTTTTGTATCGTAACAGTTGTGTTAAGTATATCTCAAAACAGTACCGTAAAGTAGAATCTACCCCCATTTATTGTGCTAACACAAGCTATATTCGACTGTTTATGAAAGTAATTTAAAACACGGAAGATAGTATCGATGCAAGATAAATATCACGTCGGGGTCACAAAAATGATGGTGGTATTAACTACTTTTACTGATTCCAAATGACCTGGTGGAGAAAATAAAACAACTATATTTTACTGTATTATTACCAGTCTACTCTATTACTTGGTAGCATACAATAAAAAATAGTTATCCGTGGGAATAAATCCATTTCCCAGAATACAAAATATCTTGAATATTAGCACATAATATATGTTATAGATATGTCAAGTCTTACGTTATTCTGTGGATTTCGTGTTATTCCGCTACAGATAGAGAAATAAAAATATTCTAAAATGTGTTTTAACCTTAACACATCTTACCAACAAATATCTTTGATATATAGATTCGGATGTATAGGAGAGCATAGATATAATTTTGTCCTCGGCGACTTGGCTGTTGGTGATATACTTATGCACGTCTATACTACTTACACAGAACTTTGTGAAGTACGTGATTGTTTCGCTGGTTCGCCGGTGCTCGCCACTGTGACCTGCGGCCGGACCAGGTCCGAACTGACCATCGATGATGCGGCGACACACTGACTCCATTCCGATTATGCGATTTTATATTTGTCGCCTTATTTTATTTCTTTGATAGATGTTTTCTCATACGCATTTTATTACGGTTTATTGTAACCTCTCAAATATTTCTCTTTTCACAATATAGAAATGACTAAAGGACGACGAGTATTAAGTGACGGTTGAAGCTATGTTCGCCGTCGTTCGATGAAGCGTTAGGGAAAATATTTAAGCTTTTCTATGCTTCGAAGAGAATGCGAGCCGTCAGTCCCTGTTGTTAGCGGTCGTGAACCGTGTCGAAACTTTTCAGGCACCATTAGAATTTCCAGGTGAATGCGATGTAAAGCCTCTTGTCTCGTCACCGATCCGTACTAGCTAGGCGACGGTAGCTCGCTGTTGAGGCCTTCTCAAATGCTCGTATTCTGCAGTGAGCCACTAATAAGCTGAATGCAAACTTATCTGGAGCAGCGGTTTCCTCCGCTTAAGCCTCGTTGCAGTTTCGTTTTTGAACGCATTCGAGAAATTCTCTCGAGGTAACACTTACCTTTAAATATCATGATGAATTAATTTGGTAACCCGCATCATACAATGTGTGTGGAGGGCTCCCTCCTTTGGCTCTATGGCTGCCCGACTGGATGAATCCAGTAATGGTCCTATTGCTATGGACCATTTGAATTAAAGAGGCCATTGACCCGGTCGATATGACTTTCGCTTGTTGATCTGAATTGCAGTTCGCCTCAGAATTGAAAAACTACATTGAGAACATGTCTTTATGTTAAAAATTTCTTTAAAATATGCAGAGGTGTCTAGTATCGATACGGAGGTCAAACAGTAGTTATTTTATTTTTGATCGCCATGGAAGTATCAAATGAGTATGCAGTTCACTCGGTGTTAAGTGTGTGTTGCAGCCCGTCCCACAAAGACAGCTGTACGTAACCTCAAATAATACCAGCAATGCTACGTGAAGCTCTCGCTATTGACTATTAACATGAAACTCCCTTCTTAAAATCGTCGTTCGAAACCCTTTTTAAAATAAATTACCTTACCCTATATGGCCGGGTTATAAGGACATAATAAATATTACAACAAGCATTTCACATTCATATGGTTTAGGAGCGGCTTAATAAAAGTAAAATCGAGATAATGTTATGCTTTTAAGGTAATAAATACTTCAACAAGGATGCAATGCAATAATTCGATGACCAGAATGTAAGCCTTTTTTTGTTTGTTATAATATAAGGATTTTCTATAGACATAGCAGGTACCGCTGTTCGGATATCTCTTGAATACTTGAAACGTAAATGTCGAGCGAAATCACATGAAATAACGAGTCAATAAAAATAGTATTTTTTTGCATCCAGTTTAACAAACGCTTCGCTGACGCCGCTCATGACGGAGTTTTTGTTCAAACAGAATTCGCAAGATGACCCACCGCTGACCAAATTGGACCATCGAGGGCGGAGTTATTGCACCACAACAGAAGCCAATAATAGAAAGAGATGAGTAATAACGCGGCGCATTGTTCAACAATGTTTAATAGACGAGCCGCCCAGGTGAGTTACCCATGTCGTCCCATGATAGTTTTGATACTGAAGACTTTGCCGAAGTATGGTATTGTATTTATTTATTTATTTTATTTATTTATCATTGTTACACGGTTTGAACGTTCAATTGAAACTAAGTGATCACCGTCACTGTTGGACATCACTAACATTACCGCGTCACTCACAAGTTGTCGAGAACGAGGACGCGCCGAAGTGATGTGTACTATGTCGAAGAGTCCTCCGACACCACAACCGAAAGATATAAAAACATTTGGCGACAACGTGAGAACGTGATAATTATTATGGCGAAATACAAAAAATCGCTATGTAATAAACAAGTATAAAAACTGTATATGTATAAATACCAAAACTATCTACAATATAGAAAAATCGTTGAAAGTACTGTTAGTAGGAGTGTCAATATATAAGGTATATTTTATTATCACTGTCTTAAACGAAGCTTTAAGTTCCAGTCACATGAAAGCATTAAAGCATTAGTTCAAAATTAAATATTCCGATACACGTAAATAGCTTATAATAACAGAGTTGTAGAGTCGCAAGCGTGAGGTAATTCTGCATCTCAGTCTAATTTCCGACGTGGCCTCATTCCGCACGCGGCCCACTTCGGCCCGTAACGGTGTAGAGCACGCGACACACGCTTTTTGCGAGTCGAATTAACTCTAGTTTGCATTCCAACAAGGCGAATTGTAAACAGCTCGTCGTAGAGACGACATTTTGACTTTAATATCACAACATTTTTTGTAACTTACATTATATATATTACTCACCAAGCATTCTTTAATGTAGTTCGATAGACTTGTGCTTATTCGGACTAAAAATCAATCGTTTTTGAGTTTCACAACTTTTTTGCAAGCGTTCGATTACTTTGCATTTTGATTTTGTATTACTTACACTTCTGTTAATACATTTGAAGGAACTTTGACTTCAAATTTATGTATTTTTTGCACTTGGCATTTTGCATATGTATAGTTTGTTTATGATAATAGCCGACGTATGTAACACGAGGTACATCACCGACGCGTTGGTGATCAGAAAGACAACGATAATTCCGCCCGTTAACCGGGTCTCCTGCACTACAACTGTAGTACGTTACAGTTTAATTTTATTTATCCAAGTTTGCATTCAGAAGGAGTATTTTAGTTAGTCTGGCAGGTAGGAAACCGTTACCGCCAACTGGATTTGAACGAAAATAATAAACGTGTAGTAGTAATACGCAGTAGTAAAGACTTCAACGCAATCTTCAGCGGTCTATTGAATGCATCGTCGGGGAGGGACTCTATTCAGGTGAACGGGGCGGCTCCGATCATTAAACGAGTTTCAACAAACACCCTAAAACGTAACTGAGCAACATTAAAGAAGATTTTAGTTAAAATGTCTTGTCCGACACAAAACTTAGAAATATCGTTGGCATCGACGACAGTCGGTAATGACCCTGACTGCCGAGCGAGGGTTCTCGGGTTCGATTCCCGGCCGGGGCAGACATTTATGTGACGGATAAATATTTGTTCTCGGGTCATGGGTGCCTGTGATGTAATATTTGTGTACGTCCATACCGCCCGCAACACAGGGAACCCTAGTGCGGAGGTGTGAGTGTGCAAACGTTTATTATTATTATTATTATAAATGTTTGAGATTTTTGTAAAAAATGTTACTTGAAGCCTTTGGACAGCTTTTTTAGTACCTATGGCCTGGTAACTCTCACGAAAATAATGGGTTCTTCAGTTGTTTCTGGTATTTTAATTGTGTAATTTGAGGCCAGTCGCCACACTGGATTGTTAGGCATAAGCGGTATTTTGACGATTAAATATTCTATCTCTTTGAGGCAGACAAACCTTATTTTTAAAAAGACGCACATGTAGGTATAACCCTGGCATATGATGAGTTAAATCTCGTTGTTGGCAGCCCTAGGCAAATCGTTATATCGCGGTAGAAAATCCCGCACAGAGCATTGTGTCGAACTCAAATAAAACATTTAATATTTGTAACGGAATTCTAAATAAAAAATGAAGTACCTAAAATATTCTATTACTTAAAATTGATGAGGTTTGGAACAAAAAGTAAGATCAATCGCTCCATTCCTTTTTCTTCAGCTGCTGCTCCATTTTATGATTAAACATTATGTCGAATAAGGTTTATTTTATAATGATTTTAGTTTTACGATGAGTCAAATTCTGTGACGGCTATATAACAAGGGTCATAAACGGATCAACAAATGCCCGGGGGAGAAAGGTTGCGTCTCTTTGTGTCCGGCGATGTCCGGACGAGCAGTTTACTGCGCTACCTCCCGGTAAATGGGTTTGTTTTGTCGGCGAACTGTTTATTAGGCCGTTGAAGGTGAGCTATTTTATCGTCCTTAACTGTTTTCGGTCGGTAATTACCGTTCATAAATAGAATTACGAGCTGTTTACTGTTTACCTTTTTACTTCATCACCGACGTCTCCAGCGGTTTACAATCACATATTTTCATTCCAGTCCGTGCACACTTTACTTCCTCGGATCTTAGAAGTTTGTTTCTCTTTTAGCAGTAATAAAACAAGCCTGTGATTTGGACACGGCAAGCTGTCAAGTTGTTCAAAAACGGCAAGACCTGAGATGATCGAACCACTTGACACTTGTCTAGGTCCTACTTAAATTGGCCACGGCCGTGCTCTGCCTTGGATGTTCCAGATGTGACGAAATACTTCTTACTTGAACCGCACCGCTGACGATACAAGTTCATATGTATATATGTATATTGTACGTCACAATCTTTATATGTATATATTACGCAGCGTAGGACCTATTAGGTTAGTTTTAATCCATAAAAAATAGTTTTAAATTAAACAAAAAGGGTCAAATACTTGCTATTTGAAAAGGAGACAAAAAAATGTTTTATACAAAAAAAAACTTGAACAATTGCCCAATTGTATATGTACTTGTAAGACGACACGTGTTTCCACAATGTGGACAGACCTCTGTGAGTCAACAAAATGATTTTTGTTGAACATAATACTTAATAATGTCTTCGAACTGAGCGTAATAATCTCTGACTAAAACATAAAAGAAAGTTTCGAAGAAATTGTTTAAACCTCGACATAAAACAAACATATGTTTAAAAATCATCATTTTTCTACTCGAACCGTATCAAATACCGATAATGCGAGTATTGTTCGTGATTTTTAGCGGTTGAAAAAAATAAACATTTTCAAAGCATGTTTTTAAATCCAATTTCGCAGCGAGTAATGTGTTTAAGACCGAAGGTCCTCGAGTTCCGACCACCAGATGTAGGACGCTCCTCGACGGGGTGCACTGATGACCCGTGCCCTGTACGGCACAGGGGATCTCTGGGATGGAAAAGCTCAGGATCGGGCAACGTAGTTTCTATCAGACAAGGCCAATGTAAGTAATGTAAACTCGTAAGTTACTCTAAATTGCTCGGCTGCAGCCAAGTATTATGACATACCACAGTTGGTACGATAACGAGTTAATGACAGTTAGGTGTATTGGTCATCCGTGTTCAATGCTGCAAGCGACAAATGCTAAAATTTGGTGTAAGCTTCGCGTGTCTAGTGATCGACCTACAAGTCAAGTGAAGCGCACAACTGGATCGCATTGTTCCTTGTCGATATCGAACAAATCGTGAAGGAAATTAAACAAAGAAAACAAAAACAATCATAAACACAAGACGCTTTCGATTGGCTGGTACTGTAGCTACGAAAATGGTATTTATCCATTAATTGTCAATGCAAGTTGTGTTTTTGTTCGTCCTTACGTGACTCTACGGGCATATAGAAACGTGAGCGTCACGTGATGTACGGTTTGTAGACGATCAAACACTAATAATACCAGCGCACCGTGGGTACTTACATTTAACCCAAAATGCAAATAGAGCGCGCCACACTGTCTTTTACGCTCCTACTACACTCTGGCTTAAGCGCGGCAGTCGCCGATCGGTGTAAAGTTCGGTTGGATTGTTGAACCCAAATTAGCATTAAGTAATTATAATTTGTTATCTTTTTAGACAGAAGAGTAGTACGGTGACATTCGTTAGCGGTACTATGGCACTTTTGGAGGCACTTTTCAACGTAAGTTAACGCCAAAAAGAAATTGTATAGTCTTTTGAGGAAGAATAACGGTGATATTTTTTATGTTAATAGCCGACAAATGATCAGATGAGTCACCCGATGGTAAGTGGTCACCGTCGCCCATGGACATCAGCAAGACCAAAGGTATCACCGATGCGTCGTCGGCCAGGAAATGAGAAGGTTAGAAAGAAGGTAGTGGCTCTCAAGCCCCCAGCCGGAATATGACGCGTCGTTTGACTGCTGACTCGAGCACGAGGGTGGTAGCTAGCCAGGCGGGCTTCATGGAAAGGTAATGATACCAATAATAATATTAATGACTTAATAATAATATAAATAATATAATCCTTACGAGAAGCCCTACCACCAAGCATATTGAATTCTGTCGCCTGTTACGACACCCTGTTTAGTTTAATTTAGTTTAGTTTAGTCTCACTTAAAAATAAACTTTGAAAATATAACTTAAAGTATAAATATTAGTATAATTGACTTTCATCCAGATGCTGTGGCTGGCGCAACCCTCAATATTAACCCTTTGTAACATTCAGCCCGCTTTTTGTTCCATTACTGTTAATAAATAATGCTGTGCACATTATTGTGTTCATTTAACTTGAGGTTAAATTAAAATATTTAGTGTGCATCTGATACTTTCCTTTAACTAGAGAATCGAATATATTATTTATTGCTATCTTGTATGAATGTTACGGATAGTCTTATGAAGTGTGAGTATTAAGTTTGTTCTGTAGAGGTTTGAATTGTCTATTATTAAATCGATGCCACGGCGCGAGCCTGAAGCCACCATAAATCTCGGAGCGCAGAGCTTTGCGCACAAGACAATAGATTTGACTTTTATTTTTTCATCAGTTTTCACGAGCTGCCCTTTCACTGTCGGTGTGAAGTTTTCTATGACTCTATAAAATATAAATAACATGTTTAATGTTAATTGCACAATTTAAAATGCTGGGTAGCGAAAGTATCAGTCAAATGGGAGATGTTGTACAATGTTTGTGCTTTTAGACGAACTGAAGCATCCGTAGATAAGGTTTACAGTGTTCGAGAGGCAGTATAGGGGCAGATTGGTGTTACTTACGTCCTTGGGCGGCGGTGAGCGCTTACCTTCAGATGAAGTTCCGTTTGCTCAGTTAGCGTTTGAGTGTGCGGTGAACTAAGTTCGAACAATCTTGTGTTTCTGTTCTTTTGTGTTCTTGTGTGTCGATGTCAGTGGGATACAGTGGTGGAATTAGAGTCCAGCATAAGATGGACTGAATGCCTGTTTGTTGTTTCAATGTTATGAAACAGAATAATAAGCGAACGGACGTGCTTGTTAACAGGTTTTTCTTTGCGTTGGGAAATGGCTATTTAGTTGCAAAACAAAATTTTAGCGACCTCTTAGACAAAAAGTTTAGGAGCTTCGTGTTAAGTCATATCATTGTAGTAATCTGGTGTATCACTTAGGGTACCGCGGGCAAACGACACGGGCTGACGAAATGACCCCGATAGCTTGGAAACGACCCTTCTTAAAAACATAAAATTAAACGTTCAAAAACTCATTCCCTCGCACTAGAATTCCTTGTGTTGCAGGTCGTATGCACGTACCTATACGAATAACATACCAAAAACATCCGTGATCCGAGGGCAAAGATCATCTGTCACATAAATGTCTACCAGGCGGGGTCACTGCCAACTAATGCTTCGAGGTCGTCTTAATGTTGAATGAAAATTATTTTGATACACTAATTATAGATTAGCGTTCAAGTTTATGGGTCAGCAACAAAACGACCTCGAACTGTACGAATATAATAATAATATATAATAATAATATAATAACTGTACGAATATTATTTCTTAGTATATTCGCGATAGAAATGTTGGGTCCATGGGGACTGGTTGCGCACATAATTTAAAGGGCCTAACGCCACGCCTATTAAGCACAACAACCAAATAAAACTCCCAATTATACTCAAAATTTAATGAATTTTATTAAAATCTTTCTATGTAGCATAGTAATTAAACTGAAATACAATTCAAACATGCAGTAACTTACTTCAAGTTAACTGCAATGTGAACTTCAGAGAAGTATTCTAATTCCACCAATAATTTTGGTAGTGAACGATAGTCAATAACACGTGATTTGAAACTCGTTCTTTGAGTCACCCTAAGTCGGGTTTGTATCACGGATGTACCTTATTCAAGTCAGCAGATATCGCAGTAGTCGGTTGTGAAATTGTTTTCTGAAGGCCCTCAATTCTCGAGCGAGGTATGCCAAAGGTTTGCCTAAAGTCATGCAATAAATAACAACCAGCAAACAAAGAATCACCTTTCAAACACTCCGTGCGATCATGTTTAAGTACAGTAGCACAATAAAGAAAAACTGGGCTGTCGATCGCCAAAAAAAAACTAAAAATAAGGTTGTCCAACAACACCTTTGCGCAATTTGTGTCCGATGGTACAATGGTCCTGCGGGTGGCCGATTTGACACACCTAATGAGAAACTGGAAATATCTTTGTAATTGACAAAACTCGTGTCATTTGTTCTCGGACAATCGGAAGTATTGTCCACGTTTTTATTACGATACGCCTTTGAAAGTCTTCGTTGTTTAAAAAAAAGATTGCGATCTTGAGATCACAGTGACAGGTTGAAATATGGAAGTTCTGATATTTTACTAAGGCTATACTACTGGTTACTGAGCAATGTCATGATCGATATGACCTGAATTCCTTTTCTAGCTGGAACAGACTAGACTGGACAACTCTTGTTTGTCCATGTAATCAGGATCATGGAGCAAACTTTGAAAGTGCGGAGGGGCGAGGGTTACGGTGTTTGTTATTTAAAATATACATATTCTTCGTCTTCTTCTGGCAACCAAATCATATTAACTTGTAAAATTACTATCCCATATTATATCCTCCGCTCCCATTGCGCAAACAGATTGGTACCTGTATATGAAACATGCAAATATAAAAACAAATATATTCAATTAAGTCTACAATCATCTCTTAAAAAAAACAACAACACTGCATTCCATTTCATTTAGATAAGCTTCTGAGGCGACAGAACAATATTGTCTCTAAGATCGTTTCCTACAAAAGGTAACCGAAATATTTACCTCACAAAAGCGCCTGCCACCATCCTGCCATCTATTGTGGCATTGTGGAACCTGTCACTACACTTGTCTCAATGTTTTATACGTGTTTATAATCGCATCAGTTCCGCCACCAATTTACACAACTTATATTTACCATGCTACCTGTCCATGGGATTCCTTTGTTATTTTTTATTAGTACCGTGTGCCCTGAGTACATGAAGCTACCTTGAAACAGCTCAATAGCCTTGACCGACAGCGCTTGTAATTTGTCGCAGTAAAAAGTATTTTGTGGAACAGGATCGTAGTCGGTGAATTCCAGATTGGGCTTGGTGCAACATTCACTGAAATTCTGACCTCAAAACATCCCTCGACTGGGGGATAGACATCCGTTTCAGAAACTAGATGTTCCAAATTGTTTTACTAGCTTTTTTGTGATATAATACGAGTATAGTAAATTCCTATCAAGACTAGAAATCACTTGAGTTAATAGGCTATCTCATATTATGACTCCGACTGCGTTTGAGGCTGCATCTATCTTTGAACCACTGCCGACCCCTCTGCTCGTGGTGCATTCTGCTGACCTATCCGTAACACAGTGCCGTTAGGCCTCTGTTGTTGGAAGTCGCTGGTCTCTATATCACGTATCCAGGAATGTATACAGTCCATAGCATTACGGCTCTTTACCTGCCTAAGTTATTTCCACCCTCCTAGAATCAACATTTTTTACGTGTTTCAGTTGTTATTTCAGAGTGCCAGTTGACCACTAACGGTCAGGTGGCCTGTGAATTCGTTTGTTCATTGACATTAAAACAAGTTAGATAATTGAACGAATCTCCTTCAGCTCGGGTGCCTTCGAGTGGCATAAGGACTTCACGCATTCGAGTTGATCCCTTGACTTTCCACCAATCTGCATAGGAGACGCTTAGTGGCGATGCTCTAGATATCCACTATTGCGCTTAGGTCGCTATGGCAGTAGCTTATTGAGCAGTAAGTGACTGGTCAAACTGTACCTAGGTAGATCTTTTCACTTTTTGCTTAGCTACTTAATTAATTACCTACTTAATTAATTACGACCTACATGTCGAGTGAGACTATGTGGCTGGCTGAGAGGCTAAATTTCTCCTATACTCTTTGAAAAAGATGTTATGCGTTTTTTCGCTATTTCTACTCCTAATAACAAAAACAAGAAGTTACAAGTAGTAACGAATGACGTGTATAACATACGCTGAATAAAAACTGTTACAAACACGCCGTATTAATTTTTTCATGTATATCAAATTCTATTCTATATTTTACTCGTACTTTATTAAAATTATCAATTGAATGTTAGCAGTTACACATAAGTCCTAAAAGCGCCATCTGTAGAACTCTTTGAAAACAACTTGTGAATCGTGAGAAGCATAAACCATTGGAGTAATTTTCTGTGACTATAGTAGATGGCGCTATTCATATATATGGCTCCCTGTAAATTATTACCATTTAAATTACAGTGAAGATACTTTAGATAATTATGAACTTGGATCATTGGGTCATCAATCACTTTATTTTATAATAACAATTATAGTTCGTATGTGTATGATACTTACATTACAGAACGTTCACTGGTAATTGTTCCATGCACGCCCTCTATGAAAGAAACTTAGCAAAAATTTAAGTTGACACTACGTATTTTTTTATAATTTTGTCGCTAGTTTGCGCTGGAAGCACGCATTCTGTCACGGTTAATGAAAACTAAAGACGGTGCAGTACTAAGCCTACTACAGTTTTCTTTTTGATATTAGTAACCGAACGTTTCTTATAATCCGCGACGCTCACCGTGATCTGATTGTCGAAGTTTGCAAATTTTATCATAATAATTATATTGCAAAGAGAATTCATTGCAACTCTACTCCGTAAATGGATGATTCTCAGTATGATTATATAACCTGACTGTAAGCGTACTTCATCGTGGATTGCACAGATATTACATTACCTGTATATTGTGGATACTCACGATATTTATACAGTATGCTGATATTTTTAACTCAGTTGAATGGATCGCGGACACCGCAAAACTGCGATAGCGTGAAGAAACTCTTGACAACGGATAACATTTGATACTAATACAATATTCTATCAATTTACTCCTAGCTTATTTTTAGGACACCATATTAGAAAAATACGATTTAGATAAATAAACCAATGGATTTCATGTTTCTGGTATTTTGAACCCATTCTCCCTGTTTTGTTAAATATCAATTACTCGTCCTCGCTTTGCAGTGGAAAATCCCACAGGAACAGTTCTATTTGTCAAGATGAAAAATATCTTAAATTATGAACCAAAATATAATTTCCAATTTTACAAAAACATATAAAAGTGTTCAGTGGTGTTAGTGTTATATGTATTCAGACAGACATACAGACAAGAATTCTAGAGAAATATGTTTATATCTTTTACGTAGAAAAATATTCCTTGTATTAAATTGGCAATTTTTTACATTCATCTTATCGGCGGCATGTATGTAATTAATGGTTTTAAGTAAAAGTGTAAACGGGTATAATTGTTAATTTATCTATTACCGACAAACCGCCGTCACTACGGTTCAGAAAAACTACCCCTTACGCTTTGAATAGAAATTATTTTAAGACTGGGCTTACGGTTTACGAACTTTAAATATTAAGTGATGTTTACTGCAATACATTAGTGAAAACCGTAACGAAATAGGTTAAGCCGTTTCTGAAATTAGCGCGCGCAACGTACAGAAAAACATGCAAAAATTCTAACAATTATTGTTTTGGGTTAACAGCTCCTAATAATAGTTTTTCTCATAAATCTTTCATGTTCAGAAAGCGATCAGTTAAAACTTTATTCATAAGCGGTATTGACCACGCTACCTTACCAATACCGTAAATTATTTCTATGACGAGTCATGAGATAAATCAATATACGTAATAATTTCATTGTGCAAATTTAAATAATCGTTGTTTTTCAGTAACAAAGCAAAACCCTTTGTTATAATTAGTCACGCTATTGTTAATTGGAGTACACTCATAACGTGGTTAAACAAAAGGAGAATGAGCTTAACGGGTCTAGATAATCTTTATTAATATCTGTGGAGGCCATGAAGGGATTTAGAGACCGCAGTTCCGCTTAAACTAGTCGTTTTTGGCGGTGGTCGCCAACGGCCATTTTGTATTTACGTACATAAATGGTTATATTTTGACTTCATCCATCTTCGACTACTGGCCGACCTACCTGAGTACCAACCTATCTAGCAAACTCACCTCCAAGATAACGGTGTCTGGTTTCTTCTACTGGAGATAGTTGAGCTCCATGCGAACCAATTTAATCTCGATGGTACGTACTCTTCTACGGTGGAAGTGTTCTTTTTCTGCTTAGGCTAGCGTCCATCTTTCAGAATGATCCATGAGACATTTTTAACTTGTTTCCCTCTGGGGAAGCCGGTGAATAAGCGGACTTCGCTTTCTCCATGACCGACAACGGCTCGGTGATACCGTTGGTGTTATGTCTAGGAGCGGCGGTGACCACTTACTATTAGACGAATCGCCTGCCCTTTCGTCGACTATCGTCATAAAAAATTCACGAAAAACGTAAAGGCATGTGGGACGACGGCAGAAATTGATCAACGATTGTACAGAAAAATTACATCCAAAATTGTGTTATTTCGATGACTCATATCATGCAATTTGTGTCTAATGTTACTTTAACACAAATTTTTACTAAATCTCCGTCAAAACTAACCGCCCACTAACCAGGTATGCCGTCGTTACTTAGAATAAAAACCTATTCTACGAAAATCCACCCCCCTTATTACCGAGCAATATCGATAACAGGGCCTTCCTTGGCCGGGAATCGAACCAGGTCGTTGCGATGGCAACTAAGAGCAACAACATAACCAGAGCAGTGGAATTAAAAATTTATTACTACGAAGCTTATAATTGGAATACTGCGGGCACACATCGGCAGTGCTGAGTTTTACTATGGGCTCGCAAACTCTACTTGGAAGTTGTACCTAGCAGAAATAAAAATGGTTAACACGCCGAATTACAAAGTATGTTATGATAAATTTATCATCATTCTTTTTACTTGCGCTATAAAGCTAAAACTTATAAGGGATTTTTCTATGATATATAAGAATTTTGACATCATTTTACCCAATCAACAATGAAATGAGAGTACCTGCTGCAATAGACGAGTGACTTGCAGTGAGATGCAAATGGTTTAAAGTCTGTTTGCCATTCCATAACATAAACGTACGCGGAATATCGAAGGCTTTTTGGCTTTTTCCGTTTGGCTATAGGAAATTTCCATCGCTTTTTCATGATAATATCGGATTAGATGACCCACTAATGAGACCCCGTGTGCAGTGGGATGAAATTGGCTTTCGACCCAATTTACGATAACAGTATTGGCTCTGTGTTGTCTTATGATCTCAATAGACGTCGCGAGATAGCAGAGCTCGGTGGAACTCTCCATTCGTTGAGTGCTTTTTTCTGTCGGCCGATAGATTACTTCTTACGATAAAAAGAAACAGCGTACCAGAACAAGAACATATAAGGAAAAGATAAAAGATGAAATGAATACACTAACAACAAATTCAGTGTTTGAAACATAAATGATAATCTTACACTAATAATATTTTATTCGAAGTAATTTTTAAAGTTTGTAGTAGAATCAACATCCTGTTGAATCTACCGGGTAACATATAGTAGTCCCATAACTTAATATTGCATAAAACTAAAAAAAAAAACTTTTCTCGTTTGACAGTGTCATTATTACGTTCAAATTAACACTTCTACGATGAACATATACCTAATAGTCCAACAGCTTAGCAATAAAAAAGACAAACTGGTCTCGTGGTCGACAGTTACACTTAAACAAGCACTCATGGCCTTTTCGGACAGTGTCTCGGAGTCACGGTTCATGTAACAGGGGACATGGTCGCGTCCTGCGGGAGGTGGCAGGTGACTTTTCGGTTACAGCGCCCCCTTTTAGTCGTGTTATAGTCAAATTAAATTGCTTTGCCGTAGGTTTATTTAATATTTTACCAAATATGCACTTATGTTATGCATTATAAACGTGCGCTCATGCATTTTACATGAGAAGTATTTTTTATATTTATAATTATGATGTTAATATCGTTCTTATAGTCACTTATTAGCGATGCATTGCCAAGTGACAGGTATCATGCTGCAACAATGCGGTTATGCAGAAAAAATCTTACAGTCGTGACGTTAGAACACAAGTGCAAGAACTGCGTAGTTCATCCGGTGGCCATTGGCCACTGTATCACATGTCCGCATATGAAATGTAATGTCCAACTTCGAAGGGAATATCGTACTGTTTAAAATATAACTTAAATTATATTTAACGTCATCGAGGCTCCTCAGAATGAAGAGGCCTGACCGTATAACCAAGCGCTAGTCGGCAGATGTCACGTGTCTCTAAAAACGACATGGTACCTACCGACATGACCTAGGTACATAGAAGATCCATTCTTCACAGGTCCAAGTCAATTTCACTGTGCTAACCAACGGACCAGATAATGGGACAGGACTTTTTGGAGGTCGATGGATTATATATTATACATCTAGCTATTTAAAAATTGAACATAAGCAACAACAAATGAGTTCTAATTTATATTCTAAAAATCCAAGCATAAATCAAATGCTTGGTGCTCAATACATATTCCACTATGCCCGACGACGATCGCATTATATTTCAAGTGTTTCTAATGTAAATGATTTTCATAAAAACAATAGAGATATTTTTCTATAAATCAAGTTATTCGTCAGTGAACAAATTACTCGCTTTGTAAAAGGTAAACGTATTCGTATTTCGTTAGTGTGTTCATTGTTTATTTCTAAAACCGTACTGTTAGTTCTGAGAATGACCACGCGTCGAATTACATAATGGCTTTCATCGCTTCGCAATCGAAAACCGCGGAAACGCTAAAGAGATCCAATGAAATTCCGATCGCGCCGTCACAACTCTGTTTGCTGACGAATGTGGTTTCGGGTCCTATTAGTTTCCCTACGATGTTTAAGTTTTAATTATCATTGTGCCTCCCATGTCAATAAATCGTCAGTTTGCTTCCTCGTCGTATTTTTTCTATTATTATCTATGTCGTTAGCAGGTTATCAGTGTTCCGCTGTTTTTGTGACTGTCGAGATTTTTGTCGAAATATGCCTTTATATTTTTTGCCTGTTTTTCGTATCTCAACGTATAAAAACATTCATCAGTAAATCATTGTTGATATGTTATTGAGGTATTTTTTTTTAATTATTACAAAAAAAATGTGACGGTATCATTAGTGGAAATAATTAATGGCAATAACCGTGAAGACGACTTGGATTTTAATGGAATATTACATAATAATAATATTAAAATTCAAGATCATTTAGGTATTCAGTAAATGCACGTCATTTTTTGCTTCTATAATAGGTTTCGAAAAGGTGTTTTGACATTGAGTATTGGTGGAGACAAAAAGAATCCTTTATACGTCACAGAGCATCTCACTGCCGAGACCAAGGGCCGACATGCTGCTGCCCGCAGCGAAGCGAGAGAACTGCAATTTGTCTGGGTACGTGACAGGAAAATTTTCATGCGCAAAAAGGGGGGATCTAATTATGTTAAGAATACATATCTATTGAATATGTTATCATAAGACGCTAAATGTGCTATTGTGTTACCTAAGGGCACTTTCAATCTTTATTATCAAAATGTTAATTAAGAACAATCAACCACCGATCTCTTTAATAATGTTAATTGTAATAACTTTGATATAACCATTTTTATGGAAACATGATTGGACAGCAGTTAAGTAGACAGACGACCGTTTAGTAATATAGTATAGACGCGGCTAAGAGCAGCGGGTTCCATAGTAACAAAGATGAAGGAGGAGTGTTAATTGCCGTTTCAAGCACACATGTCTTAGCGGTTGTTTGATCACTAATCTGATTGCGAAGACCTTTGGGGCCAAGTGGAACTTTATAATAGTGAAATGCAAATTCAAATTCAAAATCATTTAATCATATAGGTATTCTGTAAATACAATTATTGAGGTAATTTTGATAAAATGTGACGTTTTGATGACGAAACGGTTTTCGAAAAGGTGCTATAACAATGAGAAGAAACGGCGAAAGAAACTCCTCAGCACATCTTTTAATCAGCACATGTTAATCACAAAAGCTTAAACCCGTGCGGAACTGGTTTCCACACTATTACTTCCAGGCTATCCTTGTCATTAATGTATTCATCTATACTATATTATTCTTTATTGTGTGGCTTAAAAGTTCCAATGGACAACTTGCATATCAACTTAGGAATCTTATTGTAAAAACGAACTCCAAGCCTCATAAAGGAAACTTGAACCCTTTGAAGACGATATGAAGATGTAATCAAGTTATGCCTATTTTGTGTTTCAAAGTCAAGCATTTGTATGTCAGTAGTGTCTTTATATCCCCTCCGATTCAAATACACATCATACATCATTTTAGTAGCAACACCAACCGTATTATGCAATAGATCGGTGGCTCTCCTGCTAAGTCTAAGAGCATGTTAAAAATATTCTTATTCATTTTACGTCTCTTAATAACCTGGCTCAATACAACTTCTGTTTGAATATTTTTTTCTTTTATTATACTGACTTTAACGAAATCTTATCGGATCTGAATGATATTTCGTGGACTACCGCACTGTCTGATTATGCTTGTGTTGACGACATGGTAGCAATTTTTTTTATAAATTGCTTGGTTGTCAATAACAAAACAAGTTTCCTATATCGAGACCTCGTAATACAAACAAAGGTCCTGTATGGTTTTCAAGGTCGTTGATCAGAGTAATTGATAGAAAATAAAAATACAGACTAAAACGTCGTAAATATGGTAATCCCCGTGATTTACTTATCGTTGAACTACTGCGTTGTATCAAGTTAAAAAATTATAACACAAACTTAGAACGCTTAGTCCTCTTTATCATCAAATCACATATTAGTGAACAGAACAATACGAAATTACTCAAGAAAGAAAAAGAAATGACTTTGCTTCCGAGTAGTGTTGTTTATAATATTGTAGTGATTGCTTTTGTTATGCTTATAACTGACTAATGATCAAAGAGGCCACCTGATAGTATTTAGTCAAAGCTCCTGAATGAAGGAAGCTGGAGGCTCACTTGTTTACTGTTATTACTCGCTGACACTGCACCCGAAACACGAAACATTTCTCAGTCGGAAGGAGAATGGATGATATCAAATCAGGTGAAGAACTCTGCCTATCACTATATTAGGTATCATTGGTATTAAACTGTTTGGTATAGATTTATTTATACGACTAATTAAAGCACTTTCTCTATGTTCTTAGCGAAAATAAATATATATAATTTTATGTGTAAATATGCTAGTGTGGGTTAGTGATTTGTTCAATTCTCTAGGTGATATATTTTATTGTCAATATGTACATATATGCCACGTAGAACAGTTTAACGTATATGTATAGTGACCACTAATTTAATCTATGGTACCTAGTAAGCCTTCTGAAACCAATTTCGAAAAATAAACAAAAACAACATGTGCATTTTCTTATGTTTATTTCACAAAATATTCCTCACTACAGATATGAATGAATGACCCGATTAACAAACGCGTATAAATATGGAATGTGTAAGTACCTAAAACCTTTTGAAGGAAGTGATAGAAGAACCTTAAGTCATTAAACAACATTATAAAGAATATTGCGAATATAAATAACCACATGGTCATTCAAACAAGTGTAAGAGACAATATTATAACATAACAGAAATATCCAATAAATTTCAATCTAATTTCGCAAGTATCTAATTGTACATCTTAATATATACATACACACACACATATATATATATATATATATATATATATCTATAGAATGGGTATATCAACTGGATAGAGTACGTATCGTACCCTGTTATTTACACAGTAAACACTTTTCACATATATTCTAACATCAAATATAAATAGCTGCATTTGTGCATTGAGGTATTTAAACCATGATAGTGTTGCCAATAATGCTATCTTTTCCGCTATCTAAGAGCTCCGAATATCCGGATTCATCACTGCAGGCACTGTCATTGTCACCGGTATTCTTAAACACTTCAGTTTCAGTGCTCGATTTCAAACTGTCGACATCAGTAAGGTTATCGATGAGGGACTCAAACTTCCCCTCGAGATTCGTTAGTATGTTCGAATCAGAGCGAAGAGGTGGATACGTTGAACGTCGCCGAAATGTATTCTTCTCACCTATCGGAACGTGATTTACTTCTTCCGAAGTCGTTCCTTCACCAGCATCACTCATGGTGTGGATAGAGTTCGAGAAACTCCTATTGCTGTCTCTCATAGTGCGTTCGAAACTTTCCCTCCTTTCGAAAGAGCCCCTCTCTTCATCGCTGTCAGATTTTTGTATCTCCTCTTGAGGGAAATGGGAGGGGAGCGACGATGGCTCGGCGTCCGATGACGTGACTGTGCTCGCAGTCTCACATCCCGAAGAAACCGATCCGTCGTCACTGTCTGTGACGAGGTAGTTACTCTGAGATAGCAACAGGGCCTTTCTTTCATCATTACAAATAGCATTGAGCTCTATCGTTTCTGAGATGGATTGCAAAGTTTTTAACCTCGCTTCCAATTCCTCTACATCGCTTTGACTAGCTTCAGTTTTTCGGTTTTCTCCCTCCGCTTTTAGTTTACTCTCTGTAACGAGAAGATTGATCAGTTCATCAGTTGATGTTTCTGACCCCTTGTTCAAATCATTTCGACTTCCACCCATAAAGCCTTCTGGGCATGATAACTTACGAGATTTTGTTTCTGTTCGTCGCCTGCCCAAGGAATGTGAATTACATGAGTCATCCACGGTGAATTCACAAATGTTTTGCTTAGCATTCATTTCAGCTTCTTCTTCGTCCTCTTCGGAACAAAGTTCTTCAATGGCACCTAATTTGGGGGCGGATTTTGATCTCTCGAGAGGTGGTCTATAGTTCATTGCACCTACGCTAAGAAGAATCTTTCTGCGGGGCATACTAGGATTATCGTATACACTATTTGCAAGGCTCAACCTAGCGTTTTGTTTCGAGATTCTATCCTTTTTGAATTCAACCAGGGCTTGCTTCAGTTTGATTTGCAGTTCCTCAGTAATTTTTTTTGATACTACTTCTTTGGTGCAGAGGACGGCATGGCATCTTAATTCATGCTTGAGTTTTTTACCTTCATGGCGATACACCCAGCAGAAGAGTTTAGGGTAGTGTGGAGGGCTGGCACAATAGGTGATCCGATGGGACCAATACTCGGTGAGACCATGTTCTTTGGTGAAGCCCTTTAGACCAGAGTTAGTGACGGAGAGTTTCATGACAACGTCGGGTTTTGTGGACTGCTGATAGTTCCTCCACAACGTCGCGAGTGGTTTCTCGATGCAGCTTTCGCCTGGAAAAAGGAAAATAAAACGTTAATTTTTGAAAGCATAATTATCATGAGGTTGATGAATATTACTATCGCAAATGTATATAGTAAATGGTCCATAGATGCAGGAGTTATGGTTTATTGTCGAGTGATGTAAATACCTGGAGCACAATACCAAACGCGACTCCTACAAATAATAAGTTCTTGTGTTTAGGCGGTTTCAATAAATGTGGTTCGGTAATGTCGAGGTCAACTGCAGAGTGGTTAAATGAATGTTGTTATAATCATGCTTTACATTGTTTGCTGGTCTTGTCAAACCTATTATTTTGCAAATATACTGCCAATGATTCATTTTCAAAATCAAAAAATATTTGTGAAGTGTAATGATAACAGCCAATAACAATTATATATAATTAACTTTGTTAATTATCCGAGTCAACTGCCGGAACGAAACCAAGATTAGGTACTTATATTTAAGTTTGGTACTAAAAATAATTTACTGAATAAAAGTGATATTATCGAGATAAAAACAGAAAATTAAATTGAAACAAAAAATCTTAGAATTTTATTCGACTTAAAGGCGGCAATAAACCATCTGCTTGTCAAACTCTTATTCAAGGCTTTTTATCAAGATATTAGGGGGAAAGGACACCATTTTTAAATCAACTTCAAAAACAGAGGCGGTTCTATGTTCGTAACTTTGTTGCTTATGAATTTTTTTAGTATTTCTTTTATTTGTATGCTCATAATTGCTCACCTATATAGATGGTAACGATAGGTTCTGAAGATAAAGAATGGAATTTCTCAACGTATAGCATTCAAATTCAAAATCTATTAATTGTCTAGGTATACTATAAATACACTTATTCTGCAAAATTTAATCCGTGTAAAGATATTTGCTGTGGTAACATTAACATTGTAAAACCAATGTCAGGCCATCACTGACCATTTCAGGACTTGCTTAGAATAATCCACTCGTGTTTTGAACCGTTTGCTTCTGGTACCGGTTACACTGCAAAGCCATCATTGAAGATTCAGCGTCAAGGCATCATTCCATAATGCTGAACTCATACTGGAGGCACCAGCAGAATTAGGGGATAACATTGACGTGACATTAGGCGATAGAAACTACTGCCTTGGTCTGACGTGGCGCTTCTAACCAAGTGCCTGATCTGCTGAAACCGTTATATAATTACATTTTGTATTTTTACACTAAATGTAGAAAAACAAAAAGATTTTTATGAGAATTTAACTTGCCGTATCTATCAATTATGTATAAGGCTAGGCACCTGTTTCAAACATTTCACATGTACATTATACATTTTAATTATAACAGGTACTCACGACTTTTGTGTATTTTATCGATATTTCAACCCAATTACTTGGATTGCGGTCACGGTTTTAGGTACCATACCTAAAAACGCAAAACGAAGTAGACGTAAAGATGACAGGCTCATCTGTCATCAGTATGTCGAGTGTCAACTGTCAAGAGTTTCTCCCCGCCACCGTAGTCCCGGCGTGACTATGGTACCATATAACTGCGTCGAAATATTGGTAAAAACACAAAAATCGTGAGTACCTGTTACAGTTAAAATTTCATATTTTTAATTTTACATAAAATGTCACATGTCTGCTTAATCCGTGCTAAATAAAAGCGTAGCGTAGCGCAAACGTGTAGCTCCATATTTTTTGTGACAAATACTATTATATCGGATTAATTATAATCGGAGCTTACAAAATGAGAGCAGTGCGTTGCTCTTCGTATAACGGCTTGACAGAACACGTGATTGCACCGATGATAGGATATTTAAAATATCAGTAAACCTAATGATATCTAATCAAGGAAAAAACATCAAATTACGAATAAACATGTATACATATAATAATAAATTGCTAAACCCGGTCGAAATCGGAGGTAGCTCCTGGTATAAATAAAAACTCAAGGGACTGTTTCAGTTTTACTGAATTTTGCCTCGAGAACGTAGCGGTAACACTCAAAATACTTCGTATTTGTATCAAGAACAGTTTGTGTGTAAAATAATAACTCAACTTTAAAATTCTATTGGAAAAAGTTTAGCTTATAAGTTGATGTATTTCAAACAGAATACATATTACTACAAAAACTGATCTAACAATAAAAATTTGTCATTCTGTACGTACGAACAAGGCAACATCCAAAGAGAAGAGATCGTGGTCGCAATGTGAATTTGTATAGAATGTATAACCCTCGATATTCGAATTATCGATTTAAGTTATTTATGAAATATTTAATCAAATCTAGTTTTATAATTACCGCAATTTAAATGATTAAAGGTAATATTAGTAACAATTACGATAATGATCGAAACAAATCAGTAAGTTAAGAATTCAAAGTATATGAACAAAAAAAATTGCGTATCCAAAAGTATTGTATATAAGTACATAACATTAACTAATTTTTGATCGGTTATGGTCAAACATACTACATGGTCCTTCGTGCTGGTTTAGTGTCTTTTTATGAGATAAATTAGCAGATGATAAATTTAACATGAGGCAGTTTACTTATAAGACGTTTTTTTAATCTATTGTAATCTATGACATCCATGATCTTAATTTGTAATATAAATAAATTTTACAACTTGTCTTACAAAGTTAAAACGATAACGACACTGAACGATAAAGAAATCGAAGGTTTAGTATTACAAAAGGTCATACAAAACAATATAAAAAAGTAAAAAAAATTAAGACGGATTGTCCGCCTTGGACACGGGCAGTGTGCCCACTTTAGCAGCCGCCGAGCGAGCGGCGGCGCACGGCGTGCGGCACCGAGCGGACCGCGGCCGTGGAGCGGGGGTCACCCGGTCGTCGGAATCGCGTAACGTTGGGCTTTTCGGGGAAAAGAAGACATTTATGGGACCATATGTTTGTATTGTATAGTATCTGTTTAGTGTATCATAGTACCACAGGTTTTTGGTTATTATGATGTTAATACGTAGAAAATTAAAAAATACGTATCAATATCACCAAATGTCTGTCAGGAATTTATTAAAGCGAGACCAATTGCCTCAGCGTTCAGAGTGTTTGTAAAAGTGAACATGATTAAACCTTCAATTTGGAATAAGAGGTCTGTTGGTATCCGAGTGTGTGTGATGTGTGCGTGTTGCCGTTTCACATACTTTTGGGTTGGTAGTTTGGAGTAGTAGCGGAGTATTTATGCCACTTAATAACGGGTCAGTTCAAGGAAATAATTCTTTATATATACCAAAAGTCTATTATTTTGGTCAAAACATAAAACGGATGGATAGAGGGGCGGACATTTTACATACAGACGTAAATTGATTTTCGTCAGATAATTTTTAATGAATATTGATACAAACTTGCAAAGTGAAAGCTATTTCTGTTGCATTAAAGAAGGAAGCGACCTTTCCCTTTTCAACTTCCTCGTCGAATTAAAACCTACAAACACCCGGAAGGTAGTTTTCACAATGGACGTAATTTAATGGAACGGCTTAACTTTGCCATATGCACATATTGATATATTGTATGCGCTGATATTACATGCAAGTGTGTCGATAATATTCTCCCGAGGTAGTCGTGAAGGGTCGTCTGACCGGCGCGTGTAAGTAGGTGAGGCGGTGACGCTTTCTCTCGCAGCCGCGCCGCGCCGCCACCGGCTCTTCGATAACCGAGGCATCAGTGGTTCCAAATTATATAACCATACGGAATAAATCCGATTGACCCCGTTATGTATTTGGACATTGCGATTGCTTACTTTAGCAGCTCGTATCGAAATATAGGGTGATGCAATTTACACTCACTAAGTAAAAGCAATCACCGTTGCAATCGGTGTCCGTGTCTCCGTCTCGGGTTTTCCTTGAGAATAAGAATGGCTACGGTGGCAGTTCACCACGCTCGAATAATTGTGTTCAAATTGTAACGACAATTATCTTTTGGTCGGTCATGTAGCTAACTCAAACGTTTACTTATATAAATCTCCTCGTAGAAATAATGCGAATATCTAAAGTTTAATCAGCAACTGTTTACATTCGCCGTGCTCCGCCCGCGCCGTCCGTCGTTGCCCCCTCTCACGATTTGTTTTTACGTAACCGATCGCCGGACGTTACAGCATTCGTGCACCTCACCATAGTTTTACCGTTTTCTACTAGTGTTCCCGTTCGACAAGACGGCCGCTGATAACAGACATCACGGTATAACATAAAAAAAATCTCTCCATCGAGAATAACTTCACATTTTATTAGAATGTTTTATGTATAGCGATAATGAAATAATAAGATGTAGTTAAATTTCCCAATGCTTACACTTACATAGACATAATATATTTATAATAACTACACTTTGATAACTATCACAACCATTAATTATGATCTCCAAAAGTTAACATTTTGTCAAGTGTTTTAAAAAAAAAATGGAGAAAATTCTCCAATTATTTATTCGTTTTATTTTCAAATTGAAATTCATATCTACTATTATATACCCTAATCTACTACTCATTATTAAAACACACATTCCATGAAGCACTATATTACGTTTGAAGTCAAGTGCAACGTTGAGTAACGTTGGACCATCCGTTACAGGGCATGATGTGTGGTCGCCGTACAGAAATACGGAATGAAGGATGTCTCGAAATTTCAAAATAAAAATTTGTGACATTATTGAGTAAGCAAAATAAAATGAAACAAAGTGAACAAAAGTATACGAAAAATATAACCATAAGTGCAACTTAGAATAACCGTCGTAATTTTTATATTATATCGCGCAGTGCCGCCTTTGCCAAGCGCGCAGTCCGCTCGGTTGTCCGGAGAGCCAGCGAAAAGCCGGCCCGCGCGTCCGCCCTCACTGTCAACGTGTTGATGATAACTTTGGTATTGCTGACGTGCATGGGCGACGAACGAAAGTATCGGTGTTGTTTCAGGAGTGTTATGATTGATTAAATGTATTTTACTAAAGAAATAGTTTGCTCATTTAATAGTACAAGTAGATAGAATGATCATGACCAAATATTTATTAATAGAACTATCAAATAATTAATGAGTATTCATTTTACTGTTCTTGGTGGTAACGCTTCGCATATGGATTATATTATCTGTATTATTATGAAATTATTAATATTATTACTGGTATTATTATCTTTCCGTGAAGCCTGCCTAGCTATGTACCACCCTCCTGCTCGAGTCAGCCGCCAAATGACTCGTCGTGTCCCGGCTGGGGGCTTGAGAGCCAGTACATTCTTTCTAACCTTCTTCTTATTTCCTGGCCGACAACGCATCAGTGATACTTTTGGTCTTGCTGATGTCCATGGGCGATGGTGACCACTTACCATCAGGTGGCCCGTCTGCTCGTTTGGCTGTTAATATAAAAAAAAACTTTGGCTAATCAATTTGCTGAGTGTATTGAATTTGAAATAGCACGCGATGAAAAGGAATTACATGTAAGTATAAATTATGATAATTAAAGCACAAATACCTCTGTGTACTCTTGGTACGTTACAAACATAAACGCACAAGATTTTCATTGAATATAACACAAGATAACAATATTAATTTGTTTGTCTGTGCCGCAGCAGTTCACGCCCACCTCGAAACACGAAGAAGTCTGTTCAATCATAAAAATAAAGTTATTTATTTAAAATCGTTATAGATTGCACACTAAAACAGAAAAAAATCTTTTTTTTATGTAAGATAAGCTTTTTGCTAATAAATACAATACAATTGACGGCCGTATCTCTAACAAGCTATTTCTTCCAGAAAATTCAATAAGAAGAAAGAAAATCGCGGTCGAAGAAGCCTAAGGAAAGGTCCACAGATAAAATACAATTACAAAGTAATACATAACATCGAGGATGAGGGGAAAAACTAAATTAACCGTTAGAAAAGGTTTCTTAAACAATTGTTTGAAAGTATATAACATTTTGGGTCTACGTACGAACTTCGGGAAGAAGAAAAGTCCAAAGACATAAATACAGCTGTCTAAGTAAAATAAGAGAATAAAAAGAAGTAGAGTTGAACTCTCAGAGTTCGAAGGATGGCTTTATAGAAAAAGAGATGACGATTGAAATATTAAACTTTTAGCTGAGTGGTCTTAAAGTTTGGTGTAAGGTGAATGCGAGCAAATATCAAGGGATTGTTATTGGTAGCAGTCAGCGATAGCTAAAGCTGATCTAGAGTCTGTCGCTCCGGTTACGTTTGAAGGTTTTATTATACCGTTTTATTCGACAGTTAAATCTTTGGGTGTGTATCGTAATAGTAATCTCTATTGGACTTCACACATCGTGTTAAACTAATAATATATATATTATGTAGATACATAAACGCATGATGTAAACACATCAATATGAATATTGATACCCGCTAATGTCAACAAAATCGCACGCGTTCAATATGTGTAGTGTCAACACATTACTGCCAATTGGCTGGAGATGCGGAGGCTGTCGGGCGGCCGCTGGCAAAAAGTTTGTTATTACAAATATGTTGGATATGAACTGTTCTTGTTTTAGACGACCTTGGAGTCCAGGTTCGAACACTAGAGAAGAATTCATGTGACTAATAAATGTATGACTCACTCAAGTCTTGACTGTTAATGGTGTTTTAACGTTAAGTCCCATGGCACCCGCGAGACAGGGATCTTTTGTGGCGGTGTGAATATGTGAGCGTTTATTATTAAAACTACTGTTATGATATACATAATTGCACGTGGGGATGTGGACGTGGTACCCAGCAATCAGCAATAACAAATAAGATTTTCCGTCACAATTGCTAGAGTTGGAACACGGCTCAGTATCCGCAGCCGACTCTTTTTAGGTTCGTCTTGTAGTTAGTCACGAATACACCTATACTGCACAGCAATGGCCATCTAAGATCAGATAGACCGGACACCGGTTTTGTTGACATATAAATAGTGTCACTAGCTCCTGTGAACTGATCGTTGGAACGAAACCGGCCACGGCAGCCAGTACGTGGACTGACGTCAGCGAGGGGCTCCATACTCCATAATACGCAGTAGAATGTCACACTTGTCGCCTTATAATGGGTGCAATGACCTTCACTTCACGCGTATTTCGCCCCACAAAGTTTCACCACGTCAACAAAACGAGACCTAAATCCTTTTACTATAACTGTGGAAATGTGTTGCACTGTGTTTGTCTTGTTTGTATATAGTTGTAAATCAATGTTGCTCATGCTCAATGCTTGAAACAATAAAGCTTCTAGGAATAATTAAAAATCACACGGATTAAGAAATATATTCGTTTATTGCGTGGAATTAGTGATAAGTGTAAATAGCGATAGAATCAAAATAATTCAGGTAGCCTGTATCTATAAAATTACATAGTGTTGTGGTACCGGTCACTGGGTCACAATCAGGTTAATCTTTCATTAGAGTCTGGTGAGTTTCATCAATTTCAAGTACGTCACAGGGGTCACGATCCATCCATACCATAGCTGTAACATAATAAAACATGTAGAATCCACTAGTTTGAAATCATACGTAACATAAGCTATTCAATATAGCCATTAAATATTTTCTTAAGTATGTCTAGAAGTTACACCAGCACTGATATTTTTCCTTATTATAAGTCAGTATCCGATTGCATTGTTGCATAGAAATGTTACCACAACCACAACAGGCCCTGATCATCAGTAACTACAAGACGCTTGCGCCGCCGGTGCACATGCCGGAACACTTTCCTTATCTTGTTACGTTCTTTTTAACAAACTATTTATATACTAGAGATAGAGTATACTTTACAGATTCATAATCTATTGTCGCTCACTGAAACTAGTGCGGATCTCCTCTGACTATGCTCTGGTCCGAAGGATGCTATAGCGTCTACGTTTCTCTGTACCGGGGCGGATGAGAGGTGAGGGTGTCTCTGAGCTTATTTTAAGGCTTCTTTAGGAGGAGGAGAAGGGTTTGGGGTGTATGGGAGTTCTTCTCTATAAGACCCCCGCACAAGTAGCGTGCGACCACACCAATGCCTACCCGCCCGGCTTAGATCAGGAGTAGAGTTGTAAACCAACACTGACAAAACTCATACCCAATAACTGGTTTTTGTTATAGTAAAGTACGTGGATGGAGACTTCCCCTGCCTAATATCCACCGTATAATGGCTTTCCAACCTGCAGTACTAAATGCTTACAAGTATCCGCTACAACCTAAGAACATGGCACCAACCTCAAACAGAACTAGCTGGATATACGCTCGTTACAGACCCAAACGTACGATTACTCCTAGGAAGTGGGAAAACATGTATCGTTTGATCCGACGGCTCTCAGCATAAACTCGAAACTTCCGTTCTGTATAGTTTCAGAAAGTCTAACGAGGAATTATAAGCATGTCGACACGTTCAGTTGGGAGTCTCTGTCTCCCACCACGCCGTGAGCTACCTCGTTTTTTCCCTCGCAGTTCCCGTTAAGTTCAATTTGGGATAGAAATTTTACTTTAAGTATAATTATTTTTAATCTCTCGTTTTCATAATCATCAGTAGAAAACTAATACATTTACTTACAAAAAATGTCAATATGATGTTTTATGAATACCGTTTCTTTTAAGTCCAATGCAATATGCGCGCTCCGTATGGTGAAACTTAAAAGTATTTCATTCGACTCGACGGGCCATCGCGTGGTCGTTCGAAGCACTTTCAGAATTCGACGTATCGTAAAAGTATCGTAAGTATGTATCGAGAAATACCTACTACTCAATAGTTTTGAACGATTATTATATTATTATCATTAACTATGATTTTTAGCATTGTATTATGTCGAAGGTAGGTTCGAACATCTCAACTTAGTTTAGTACCGGGCAATTAAACACATCGTATCGTCCTTATTCTCCAGTACCTACTGTAGAAAACATATTGAAATTTTAAAAAAGAACTGATTGTCCGAAAACAAAATATATTGGACTAGTGATCCGCTCTCGCCTCTCTTAGGAAAGTTAAGGAATATCTCCATCTCCGGGGATGAAAAGTGTCTTACATTATGACCGTATTACAAGTTCTAAAGACAGACAGACAAACAAAAATGTTCGTCATATAGGTTCTGCCTTGTTACAGTTTTATTAATAGTATAGATAACAAAATAAACATAGGAAATAGCATTTCACTCAGATACGTCAACCTGTGGCTTAATTTAGGTTTATTGTGAGGCTAGAATTGTAAAACCCCTTGCAAAGCCTTCAAGGTTCATCGATCCAGTCAGAATGCCTTATAACTCTACAATACTCATGAAGAGAATCTTCTTACGTGACACTTGTCGTAACCTCAGCGAATGAAATTGAACATACGAATGTTTGATGGTACGATCGTTTAAGTTAAGCCCATATTTCGCTAAGCAGAGGCTTAAATCTTAACTCTGCTGCTTGTGTGAGGAAATCTGCACCTTGACAGTCCTTAATAATGTATTGTTATTAAAGGTGTATGAGGAATATCAAATCGTGCATGGTGAAACTGTCGTTTCAATCTCGTCACTCTGAGAGGAGAGCTGGTAAGGCAATGCAACAAGAATTAGGCATATTTTGATTACCTTTACATATCGCCTACAAAAGTGTTCAGTGTTTTTTATGTTCGGTATTACAACAAGATTCCAAAGTCGATACGTGATTTAACAATTTAAGCTTTGAAGCGGCGTGTTAAAGTACAAATTATAGCTATAGGATATTATGGCATAGATTAATATATATAAATGACAAGGACGACTTTAAATAATTGGACCGGAACCGAACAGGTTCATACTTTTAATTATCATAATGTTAATTTAAAAGTTGTGCCGAGGAGTTTTTTTTAAACTGTTTGTTCTCTTAACGTCTATCACCTCCTTATAAGTTTGTAAGCCCGCTAATAAGCTAATGAGAGCACCTTTTCGAAATGGTAGTAGAAGCAAAGATACGTAAATGATACAAAATACGTAAATGATTCAATGAATCTGGATTTGAATGAGTTGTGATGATAAAAATTTCGCTGCATATCAACAGGCTAAAGTATTCCGCTTCACACAACACCCGGATTTGCAAATAGAATTGAAAACTTAATAGAAAACAATAAAATTTTAAAAATACAACGAACACTTGATCATGAATTGAGACATTAATAAAGAAAAGAGACTTATTTCCCGCCCTACCCTGACGTTGGATAAGGATGATGGTCGGTGAATTTAAGACGCCTATTAATACCTTCATCGTATTGCAATAGTAAAGTTCGATTACGTATGCTTGGATATAATTATTACTTTGTTTAATCTGTGTTTTAGATACTAAATCGCTTCTGGTTTGTCTCCGAGTGAGCAACAAGTGTCGAGGTCGTAGCTCGTAAAATCTAACAAATTACCTTACTTAATTTTGCTTGACACAGCAGTGCAACGACCGAAACCTGATCACATTTATTACAACGCCAAGTAAACATGAGAACGTTCATGTGCGTATATATCTTAATCCTACCTACGTAATGAATTATTTAATATTAAGATATTTTTGCCTTTCATATCCTCTGATATTAATATAATCACCGCGTCTTATAATGTTCGTTAAGCAAGTAGGATTGATTATAGACATTGACTCTGAAGTGGACAAGATGGTTACGTTATGTCTACGTACAAACGTACCGTTTGAAGTTTTCCAGCGAAATACGTTCAATAGATTAGGACGAAACGAGAATCTGTTACGAAATCTGTAAATGGGTACTGCAATGACTGCACGCCGGTGCATCGCAGCGACCGGTCGACTGAATTCGACCAGTAACAACTTAACGTTCCGTAGTGATAATAGAATACAATATTTTTGTGGCTCCTTAAATAATTGAAATACATTTCTGAGAACTCATTTCGGACGACGTCATCGTGGCCGCGGAGTTACGTGGCCCGGCGAGCACGACAATCAGATATTCAAAATGGTATCGTCGCCATGCTTTACAGGGTCACGACCGACACGCGGCCGGCGCCGGCGTCGGACGGCATGGATTTTTTGTTCCTTGTCACGTGTGCCTCATAGACGCACAATAGCGGAAGGTCCTATCACAGGGTAGAAGCGTATGTGCATATTAGGTATGCTCATATATTTTTCACATTTTCCTACTAATAATCAAAGTTTTAAGGAGTTATAGTACGTCAACCTACATCGTGCTAATCGCTCGGCCGCCTGCTCGTTACGAACGATCGCCGAACCCACGTCGGTAGATTATGATTTCAACGCTGACGTAACATGTTAGAGTTAACCGGTTCAGTAACATTTATTGGATGTGAACCACAATAACAACACGGACGGGGGCGCGCGGACTTGTACCGGAGCAGTGTAACAGTATGGAGTATGATTGCTGTTTATATAAAAGTAGCTAGTATTGTAACTGTTGTAAAAATTTGAATGATACCTAAACACATTTATTACAGGTACAAAAGGGTAAAAAATTATAGTGGGTATAACGATTAAGTCGTGATTTTTAATGTACATACAGTAAACAGTATTGAATTAAAATTTTCTCGATATTTTTAGTATTTTCTTATCCACCGCCAAAATCTACGGATGATCAATCTACTAATGACACGGAGAAATAAAAGAGAAGAAGGATCGAAGTTCCTTACAATGTTAGATAATTTATAAAATGCAGCGGCGTGCACAGAATTATGACACTGGGTATACGGCGGAGAACTCGGTCACAAAAACTTTTTCTTTTATAGATTTTTAGCATAGCCACAGCCACGCGACGGATCTTTAAGTCGGAAACCATGCCAACAGAACAAGTCTTAAATGTTATTTTTAATTTTTAATAAACACACATTTTTCACACAAATCTCATAATCAAATAACATTAAAAAAAAATCAACAAACGCACTAGTAAAAGCAAATCACTAATATTATTATAGAAACTCAGTAATAAACTGTTAAATATACACACTTTCAAATGTTAAAATGAAAAATCTTTTAAGAAAACTATAAATATACTGGCGCAAACAAAATAGTAAACAATGCTTATCACATGAAAAAAGCAAAATGGCCCCCGCGAAACGCAAAACATTTCTGCTATTTAAACAAATAAAACCTTACTAAACAAAAATGCATTATTAGATTTCCGTCTATTATTTTTACTCGGATTATAGGCAACGAATATTTCCGATTACTCCCGAAAACTGCCGAACTTCCGTAGCTTGTCGCTGGAGTCGCGGCTTTCGATATTCATGGGTGTGTGCGTTTGCGAACTGTGCATGGACACCAAAATTACTACACACATGCGAACAAATGTCCTGCGGGACGCGACGGCATGACTTGGTTGATTAGGTACATTATTTTGCAGCGCCGCTTGCTTGTCGCCAAACGCCTGGCAAACATAATGTTTGTGTGCTTGCAAATAGGTGCCATTTATAAAATATTAGGCGTTTTTAAGTTATTATATTTTGTTTATTCATTTATTTTCTATTAATTAAAGTCATCTAAAACGTACGAACGTTTTATTAAAATATCTGTGAATGGCAAGTAAAGCACTGCATTTCTGCCTACAAGGAGCGCACGCCCCTGATAAAATGATACAATAAAGTAATGGTTGGAGTGGTGACAACACCTGTAATAATATTTTTGTAAATGATATAAACATTAATTATCTATTTTGTGTTTGAGTTTATTCAATAAAAACAAAACACAACTTTCTCCAAAATTCTCTTCTGTTCTCTCTGATTGCCTGAGTTTACATATGGTCACGATCTTCAACTTTTAATGAATCACTTTCAATATCCAATATTTATAAAAAAAAATAATAAACTAAATATTTATAGAACTACGACTTGCAAACAAACAAAAAAGGTGAAGAGAGAGTACAAGTACGTCTGCAGCGGCTGCAGCGGCTGCCGTGTACCTGTTACCTACTATACTCGTATTATGTACAATAGGAGCTATTATTATGACGAATCACTTTATACTTATAATGCGATTTGTGCACACGATGTACGATTTGTAAAATTGTGCAAAATAATTGGTATAACTAATAATATAAAATCAACCAGTTTAATCTGTTATTTTAACAATAACGTAAGTAAGTTACCCATCGCATGTAACGTCAGCGCCATACACCAGACCTAAATTTAATTTAAGAACGTGTTTCGATAATAGTTCGTCCGACGGCGCTGTCCGCCTACCAACACAACTGTGAGGACTTTGGCGACGATCCTTTGATTGGTCGAGTAGTGGTGCGAGACACGCGGTAGGAACGTCGTTCGAAAAAAAATTTGCCGCGACCTTTTTAATAAACGACAACCACACTGCACTATCAAATTGACAAACAAATGACGGTGACAGGCAGCTGCCGTTGCTCTTTAAGAGATCACGTGTGTTCGGTGGTGGATGAGAATTGACCACCTCCCATCACGTGATCCATCAACCGGCGCCTTACCATCAAAACATCCCAAATTATCCAAAACGTAGCGTAGCCCATCGAAATGGTCTAGATTCGCCATATTTCAGGACGAAACCAAATATCTTAAAAGGTAAGACATTTGGAAGGCAAGATTTGGTCGATGATTTGGGACGGCACAAGCGGATCCGATCAATATTCAAATCCCGCCTCAAGTAAAGGATGATACCCGTGTCTTGCACAAGGACATCAGTAGGTTATAGGTATGTAATCATCCGTACCGACGAATCATGAAATCTATTAATCAATTTCAGTTGTAATGAAAAATGTAGGTAAGTCATATTGAATCCCTGTAGCTCAGTACCATAATACGAGCTACGGTATCCCCTGCCTGTTGTGAGAGGCGACTAAAAGGGGACTTCCGGAGTTCCGGGCGGTAACAGTGGGAGCTCGAACCGTCCGGCTAGCAACCCCGGGAAACAAGACGATATGTGTGGCCGCGTACCGACGATAAGATTAGATGGTGCGGGGCGAGACATGTTGTCCCTCCCGGGTAGAGCCCGACAGGGGCACCGCGCTCAGAGGATTCCGATTACGTTCTAATGGAGATCCCGGAGTCTTCTACATGGCTCTGAAAAAGGTCACCGGAGGGGTTTTAGTGCGGTAAAAATCCCACATAATCCGACGTCGCTCCTACGTCACCGGGTACTTTTTGAAGGTTTCCCCCTCGAAAACAAAAAAATAAGTCATATTGAATTGCTTAACTACAGGACGCTCACCCGCATATTTAGTTGCTTATCTACGTAAGCGGTGCCGCATACCGCACTCAATCTGATGTACTAACATTATTTTATGTCGCAGTTAGAGCGGCCGACAACAATGTGATCAATATACGCTTACAGAGTTGCTTTTATTAATGAAATATGATTGTGTTATTTTATTAAAATTTAATTAAAACAGTTACTCATTTGAACCGTTGCCTTAGTAATCCCTGTGTCGTCATAAACGTGTACAATTGAGACATCAGAAACATTCATTTGCCACTGAATGACTGCCGCAGATCCTGGGGTGATCGAACGGTGAAGAAAAGCTAACTAGGAAATTAATTAACTCAGCCATAGGGTTGTTGGATCATCTCATTTAAATAAGTCAAAGAGGTCACCTGACAAATTGAAATTATAAATATATTAATTACTAGCAAATGTCCTCGCTTCGCTTCGGAAATCTACTTTACCCTTAAAGAAAGCATCTGCATTTTTCTGGGTTTTTCTCGTTCTGTGAATTAGAAATTATAATATATTAATTTATAACTTTTTTATTTACGGACGGATGCAATGAAACAAACTAAGTATTAAGTGACACTTACTGCAATACATTAGTGAAAACTGTAACAAAATGTGATAAGCCGTTTCTGAGATTAACGGAAACAAACGCACAGACAAACAGACAAAAATTCAAACAACCATTGTTTTGTGTTCTATTGCGTTAATAAAGGCCCCTAATAATATTTTTTCTCATACATCGTTCTTGTGCGTTTTCTTTACAATTATAATCGATGCTTGGCCAGCCAAGAAGAAAGTGATGAATCCGGTTCTGAATGGAATTTCGAACATCGCAAACTAACCACCTAACAAGTTTTCGTGATTGAGTTCATTCGAAGGATAGATTTCACTCGGTGGTGCGAGAACTACGAGATAATCAATGGCAAGAATATTTACGCTCGTTGTTAATTACAAATTATAATATAGATATACACTTATATAGCTTTGTACCTTATAAATTAAAACTTGTATTTATAAGGAATTTCGTACTACACCATAAACAAGGTAGTCCGTGTCCCCCAGAAAAATCCTATTAACCCTCAGTAACCCGTTCCAAACTATTCCAACTCCAAACAACTCATCGTGAGATTAAATTTTACCAACTAGAGCTCGCATCATAAATTCCGGTTTGAGAGACTTGTTGAGCTAACCTAGCCTAAGATCTATTGAATCATCACGCTTGCAGTCCACAAACTTTATTGCTATTTTTTAAATCGTTCTTTGAAGTACTTCGTACATTTGACAACATTTCGACATTACGTCCCCGCAATATCCTGTCGCACTGCGCGGTCCGACCGTCCCGCGAGCATCCGGAGGAGGCCTCTGAGTCACTTCATCACGTGCCCCTTGCAGCACTTGTCTCCAATTAAGACCTAATTGCAAAAAGACCAGTGTAGAGGTCAGATGATTAGGGAGTTTTAAATCATCTCGTGTGCCTTGAAATGTGTAGCGGATTGCGACATGTGTGTTTGTTAATGTTAATTTAGGTTGGAATTTGCATGAATACGATTCTAAATATACAATGGTCACTTATATGTTTAAATGACTCACGACTGTATCTGCAATTTTAAACTCGTTGACTTTAGAATTTCTACGCAGAATCTGCCTATCTATGTATATGTATATGCCTGCGACAGAGCCAAATTTATTTCAAGCACAATAATTAACACGGCTTGGAAGTTCCGTTACTATTGAAATATCGTAAATCTTTCGCTGTCGATTATGTAAAATATTAAACTGCAATCAGGTAAATTAGCTCAACTTACATCTACCGGTAGGTGTATTGTGATCATTCATGATTAATAATGAGTGCCTGTAATGTGTAATGCGGTATTCAAATGATGTAATCATTACCGATTTATAACATACAAATGTTGTTATTGTTGGCTAACGTCTACTAACCGAGCAACGGCGCCATAGACGAGTTGTTTGTTTTGGCGGTTGGCTCGTATTGACTAAATCCATTACTGGTAGCATTAACTGTAATAGTATATAAAAAGTGTCTTCGTTCATAAAAAATATCGTTCAGGATAATATTATTCTAAAAAGAATATTTTCTCCTACTGAATCCACTTAGTTAGCAAGGAAGGGTGCGGTCCAGAGTTGACCGGTGAGTAAACGTTGTAAGCCACCGGTTCGGTTCTTTCGGTCAAGCCGTGGAGACCCTAGATCTACCGACACATAGGGTGAACTTCTCCTTGGGCAACACCAAAAGGTACCTATCGCTTCTGAACAGCAATTACCTTACGTGGAGTTTCTATGAACTTTTAATGCACGCGCGGGAAAGTCGTTGCTGTAATATCGAGAGAGGAGAGATAACGTCCGCGTGACTGAGGTGACCGAATACTAAATCGATTGCTTACTAAGAAATCAATATAAACAAACGGTTACCACGTCTCGTAGAAAGCTGAACAGAGCTGACCTTTACATCCAGTATTGTTATTTCGCAAGAGTACGTAGAAAGTCATTTTGTTTGCAGATAGGTTTCCGTCGCCGAGATGCCTGCACGTTTGGAGAGTGATGAAAGTTGTCGGGCGTGCGACGCACAGCTCTGAGCTAACATCCTTATACTTGCTGACAAGTTCAAATACGGTTAAGAGTTAGTTCAGTATTCTGTACATTCATAACATAACTGACTGCATGTAACATTGACTCATCACCACAACCCACAACAGCCCAGTCGCCGGTCTCCAGTCTCATCGCACGATGTGAGAAGTGGTGCTATAGAGTGAGCCATTATCTAACCCGAGCGCAGTTGAAAAGATTTCACAGACAATAATAAAAAAAAAATCGAACGCCTAAACTGGCATCTAGAGTGTGGTACAGGTAAATTCATTATTTCACGCATTCCACTCGAGCATTCGCGTAACCAAAACCGAATCGCAAATACTTTATTTCTGCATACTCAAACAAGTTCCAGATGAATAATAATTCAGAGTTAAGTTAAATAAGATTAGTAATACTTCCTATCTTGTAATTTTATTGTCTGTACAAAATAAAAATAAAAATAAGTCATATAATGATAATATTTACTCCGCTTGTGGACACAGTACTAGGAGAGAAACCCAATCCGGTGCATCACATTTCGGAGGAAAAGGTCCGCTGTCGTAGTGATTGATGAAATGTGATTGATTTTATTACATGAAGACAAACTTCGACTGATCGGTACTTTATATAATTACCAAACAAAATAATAATAATTGTAAATACACTATTACGTAGTGTAAAAAATATATTTTCCACGCCGTAAAATCGATTTCAAAGAGTCTCAAAAATGTATTACATTATACTATATTTTACTATATATTAAACTAAAAGGATGTCAGACAGAAGTTGAATGGGTGACCGCTCGTGGCAATATATGGCTTCAGAGCGTCTACATAATATTAATTATCGTTAGGTGGAAGTCAAAAACTACTCCGGGAGCGACATGGTAGAAAATGTTATCATTTCTATTACACTTCATTATTAAGATGAATGTAGAAGATCGCTGAGTTATAGTGAGTTGGACTTCTAAATTCATTATCCAGCGGCATAAGAAAAGAAAAGAAAGTTCTAAACCTTCACAAACTTCACAAAATACGAGTACATTAGAAAGAAATTGAAGCCAAATCGAAATACCCGGAGATATGTAAGTATTATTTAATTTCTTCTGAAATGATTAAGAAACAGATTGCATAACAAAACAAGACCCATGTGGCTTACAAACCTCAATGTTACGTCGGGCAGCGCGCGGCACTGCGGCTCGTAGATACCACGGCGGCTTCCGGCGCGGCGCCGGCGGCCGGGCCGGGCCGGGTTGTGTGCGGTTTCCATGAGCGTGCGTGACCCCGAACACTCGGTCGGACCGACTTTCTAGTATCTATTTGATTCGCAGCGAATTACACCATAAACAATAATACTTTTGACCTTCTTGTACAATTTATAAGTAACCGGTACATTGGAACGGTACAACCACCGCCTCTTTTCGACTTGTACGTTCGTACCTTCGAGATAAGAACGAGAAAATTGATGAAGTATAGTACTGGTAACTTCACACGATCCTCACTTCTCTATTGAAGAAATCGAATTCACACTGCCTCTATTTAACGACAATATGCGGAAACGATCTGCACTGGTCATGACGTTTACACGTTGGACTAGGGTGACGCCCCTCGTCCAGCTCCCTGCGATATTTTTATATCTAGAAGTTATCCGGCGTCCTTGACTCGTGTAGCCGTTATTCAACATCTGGGATTATAGATTTATGGCGCCTATCTCTTAAAATAATTGCCATTTTTTATAATCTGCGAGAAAGAACGGCGTCACAGTTCAACGACGGCAATAACAATAATTTTCCTGTAACAATTTGATTTCTTGTCAAGCGACTTAGACGAGATGTATTGACTTGTTACTGAATCTACTCACCGTGATAATCAAAAATTGGTATCTAAATGGAGTTTCAATTCGCTTTATTACAACTTATTGCCTCCAATAGATAAATATTAAGTCTACTGACTACCCAACTCTTCAACATCGTGCAGAACATATTTCTATACCAATATTATAAATAGGAAAGCTTTGTATTTTTGTATGTTTGTAACGAATTAACTCAAAAACTACTGAACCGATTTCAAAAATTCTTTCACGATTAGGATGCTGCATTATCCCTGAGTAACATAGGCTATATTTATTACCAGAAAAAGTAAGGGATCCTTGCAAAAACTTCAGTAACGTGAACCAAGGTGTAAAAAAATTTGCTTCAAAATTTCTTGCATCGCATACGCTGCGGAAACTATTGGTAAAGTACACCCGTGCGATGCCGGGGCGGGCCGCTGGTCGTTTATAAGCTCGTTACATAAATCATTATGTCCAAAGTACAAGAGAAAGTCGCTGTTTCTCTCTCCTTTCCCTGCTCTACCTCTATTATTTTGTATACTGTATTACAAAGATACAAATTGCGTTATATAAGGTAAATCAAAATTTGAAACTAATCAAAATAATGTAAACTCAATTTGTGTAGTTACATACCATTTATGCCTATACTCAGAATGTATTTATTAGACTAGTAGGTGTCAGCTATTCTCGAGGACAAATTTTCTACGATGTATTTGTATTATAAATTACTCACCCACACACATAAACTACACACATAAACAGCATCACGTGTCTTGTCGCGGTGCTGAATAGTTTCGGAGTATACAGAAACTATGAAAGTTACCTCGTGAATAATCACGTGTTTGGATGGCGCCATATCTCATATAAACAATTGATTATGACGTTTCTCTGCGGTCGCAGAAGGAAACTGAACCGTTCCTTGTATCTCACCGCACAATTAGCACGTCATTGTTACACGGATGTACACTCGTTACGAGTACTGTCATAACGACATCTTTAGAACAATTCGCTATTTAATGTCAGAGTGTCAACTCATCGCTCACAATAGTAACTCAGTTAATTAGCGAACGGTATAACTATAGATCATACCTTTAAAAGACGTATATATATACGTAGGAGTATAAATAAACATAAAATATAGATCAATAACTAGGCGGGTCGTTGACCGAGGGGATATCGCCAACTGTTCACACTTCATACATACACACGCGTTCATAGCTCCAGTGACGGCTTATAACCGTTGCGACTCTTAAATCACCTCGGAGGTCTACGGACGAAATAAGGGCCTCTGCTACTTGTATTGACCACTGCAATACAGCTTGATGGACGCTCTCATCATCAGAATCATCGTTATTACAATCCATAACTGTCCCGTTGCTTGGTGCGGGTCGATGAATGAATGTCACAATGAAGGCGATAATCCATAATTATAGTCCATGTTAAGGCTATACTCCGCCACATTGGTCAGTCAGCCGCTAATGGATTAAAATCGATAATCGGACGAGTGCATTTATAAGCGATTGACACAGCAATTTGGGATTAGTTAACAACCTAATTATCAATAGAAACGGAAGTCACGTGTCAAGGGAAGTGCACCACGACTACTGCGCATGCGCGTGAGCTACGTCACGAGCTTCATTAATGGCACACGAGTTAAGAAATTATGTAGAGCCCGGGCCTACCTCAGTAGGTGCGCTATTGCCGCCAATTATTGTGGTGACATTTTGTTTCGTATCACTTACAAATTAGGTTTTAATGTGAACTGGCAGGTAATTAGGCATCTTTCTTACCTTTAATTTCCACATGTTCATGTTATCTACGTGATGTATGATTCAGCTCAAAGCGAATCAACTTCAGCATAACGTAAATATCGTAAAGATTAAAATACTGGTACACTATTTCAACATAATAAAACAAAACCTCCTAAGTATTTTTTAAAAATCATATTAGTCTACTTTCACCTCTACACCTTCCACCTGCTACAATACAAAACTCTTGCCTGAAAATCTTCAGGTCTCACGATATAGACATACGAGTTCGAAGGATTTGTCGAGAGGAAGAGAGTGCGCGTACCCAAATATCTAACAACGTTCGGGGCATAACGCATCAATTTAGGTAACCCCAACGAAATTACCTAACGGCGGTGAGCTCCCACGCCGGCCTGCGTTGGGAACTATGTATATGAAGTACTACTAACTGTTTGATCGGTCACAGATGTAACTATATGCATGAACGAGACTTTGTAGCTACTGTCGCACACATTCGACATTGTTCAGCTCGATCGCCTCGGTCGATCACTTGACACAAGTGTATGCAAAGTAATAAAGATCTCACCTTGCCCGTAATTGTATGAAGAACTATTTAATGAACTAACATATCGACAAGTGAACGATTACTGTGCCACCACAGATAAGCCATTACGTGACCGCACACGACTTGTGGTTGACGTAAGTGTGATGTCATTACATTATAGCAATTACCGAGTAATTACGCGGAGGAAAGTAATCTTAGAACATAACAACGAAATAATGAATATCATTACAGTGCCGAGCGGGTGTTTGGGAGGTGTGAAGGGATTCTGTATGTATAGAATTATATCCATAAATATCCATCAGCATTTGAATTATAGGAAATCGTGGCAGAACACGCCCCAGGCGTCAGCGTTGGAGCCGCCTGCTACAGTGGACCGCTCATGATAAGGAAAATAATATATATTTACTTATTGAAATAAGCCAAATATTTTGTATAATATTTTAGAAGATAGCCCTCGGTTCGCGTCAGCAAACCTGGGACTTGCGTTTACAAACAGGACTTGCGTTGTTTTAGATTAATTAATAACATTGTTTTTATTTTTGGAGGGATTGCAACGATATTAATTGATAGTGACTGCAATACATAAGTGAAAGTGAAAACCATAAGAACACAAAAACAGACAAAAATTCTGACAACATTTTTTTTGGATTCTATTGCAGTATTAGGGGCTCCTAATATAGTTTTTCTCACACATCCGTCATGTACAAAAAGCGATCTGTTACAATTTTATCATACGTATAGATTTCCATATAAAAATCTGTCATTGTTATTCAAATGATATAAATATACAAGCTTGAGTAAACACATCGATAAATGCACTTTGTCGGAGACTCGATTCGCTATACATTAAACAAATAGGAACCAATTCTACACACAGCTTCAGTTGTCAATTGATTTGTTGTCCGCTCACACGCACGGTCCTATACTTCGATACTGTTCACCGTGAATGGCCGGCGGCTCGAGAACAGAGCACGAAAATATTCAAAATACTGGTTATTGTAATAAATTGATGTCGTCAATTCAAATGATTCTCATCGAATAACTTCAGTGACGACATCTGATGTTTGTTACCTGCACGACGTGTATTTATTTATTAACGCTTTATTGTACACCAAAAATATTATTAAATTCCAGAAAATTTCAAAACAATACAATTAGGGGGCCCCTTTAGTAAACAACTATTTTCCTTAGACACCAGTTTGCGCGAAGTAGAAACAGAAACACAGGCGCGGGGCACGAAATACACATATAAAATTAGCAATACATCTACAACAGACAAACGATAGACATGTGGCAAGTCGCAATTACCACTCAGCTCTAATGAATCACCACTTCCACACCGACGAAACGACACCAGGTCAGACGGTCGGCTCCGACCTGTGGTTCAAGAAACCGCTTTGAAATTGTTCACCCCGCCTATAGTGCTCCACCTGGAGCTACAGGTGCCATTCGATATTCTAGTCTACAAGATAAGTAGTTGTCCCGAAAAACTTTTTTTTGTTTACTCTGAATTGTATCACAAAAACCTGAATTGGATATCGCGCTTCTTAATATGAGTAGACGGGATCAGCGCAATTATGGTTTCAATAACATTCCATTTCGTTTCTTATTATCCGGTCCCGCATTGACAATATCGACTACGGTTAATGTATAACTTCGATGCAAATGTTACAAACCTTATATATCAGATATTCGTGGAAAGTGTAATGATGAATCGAGTAACCCATACTAAATGAGTGTTCTTCTTAATTACTACCCAGATTTGTCATTCAGTATACAGATATAATATCTTTATAATTTTTCATATTCTTGCTAATTATAACCAGCGTAATAGGTACTTCAGTCCAGACTTATTACTCGTTTTAAGCATGGAGAAGGATTTTGCTGTTAAAATTGAGCTATTTACACTACAAACAAGCATCAGGAATAACCATGCCGTTTTAATTATTAGTTCATATCGAAGTTAGACACGAATAAAGATGCATCCGGTGCTACTAATATAAAAATGTTTTTGACTACATAAACAAGTCCTAAAAACGTAACACCAGATGTGGTGAATGATGTGACGATGAAGATGAGACTAGGTTTAAGATGACTTGCTGATTTCAATGAAAACATTTTCCATCATCGTACCAACCCATGTTATTGCTATACATACATCAAAATCACGCAATTGGTGCGCAGGTCCAAATTGCTTATACTTTGTAACTTAAACTTAAAATTAGTGCAATTTGTGTTAATAGTCTTTAAATATTTTTTATGTTTCTAAATACTCAAATAAATGTATAAATATTGTATCGTAAAAGTACATCAAATGATTTAAAGTTACCTACAAAAATAATAATGTTTGATTGACTGATGCTTTATTATTTTGATAGGAGCAACTAAAATATCGCAAACACTTAAAGCGTCACTGTGACCAAAGTTACCAGTAACTTTGGTACGGACTGCTGCGTTCAATATGTACATACCTACTTCCGATCGGCCGGGTCTAAATATATCTCAAATAACTAAAAAACAGTCTAAACCCAAATCGTTTCTTTCAAGAATGATCTTAGCAACAATTTGAGTTTTATATACAACAGTACTTTAAAAAAGATCTTATGTTTAATCTGGTTAATGTTACAAGTGTTACAGGTGTATTTAATGATACGGCGAGAGAAAAGAAAACCCAGAGCTGGCTGTTGACACTGCAACTTCGGTTCCTTTTTTTATTTACTTCATTAAAAAATATTGTTTCAAATTGAAGCGAACTAGTTTATTTTGAATATTTATAAAGTAGGGTAGGTAAACAGCGATCACATTAAACTTTCCGTAAAAAGAAATCACAGTATTAGTATAGTCGCAGTCGCGCCGTCAGCTGCCGCCGAAACCAAATCTGACATTATGCAAGTGTGTCAATGTCGTAGAACGATTTAATGTGCGTGCAAATCATTTGTCAGTTCTGAGAACTGATATAACGATATGCAGAGTTCAATAATTCCGGAAGAATGTTGTAGTTAATTAATGAAACTCCAAATGTTAACCAACGAACAGGGTACGAACAGACTCGTCCGGCACAAATCCCGAATTCGTATATACGTATTTTCTAACATTTTTATGGTTACAATGATTAAGTAAAACCTAGGTATATTTCTAAACCGACATCTGCAGTACCCGATTCATACATCTTCCTCTGGAGATAGTAAAAAATTCACTGTCAAACCCGTCCATAGTTTCGCGAACCAGCTCAGTTTATTGACATCGCGGCGTCGTGACTTCAACGTGTTTATTTAACACATTTTGGTGATTTTGTTATCTTTACATGATAAATAAAACAAAATCTATTAAACAAAGCACAACGGGGCCAGAGATCAATTATAACGATTAACTGTGAATACATATTTTAATGTCTCAGTACTTACGACCTTTCCCATGTCCGTAGATAACAACTGGGTGATCTTGTGATAAGCGGTCACCGTCAATCGTGGACAGCCCACGTACCAAGGTCATCACCAACGCGTTGCCAACTCAGTCAGAAGTGTTTAAATCTATACCCAACATGCAGTTCAGAATGATAATTAAAATAATTTATTAGATTTGATGTCGTATACAGGCACGGAATATTTTAATAATTAATGAATTTTAATCATTGGATTCAATTAATTGACATTTAAGTTACAATAAATTAATTGATATTTGGATTTAATGTAGAATAAAATAATGACATTTAATATTATAATGATTATTTCTTGAATACTTTAATATATATGTACACATAATACATTAGTAAATTAAGCTCATCAATTTATAAATTTACCTTTAACCATTTTAGTTGAATACGGTAGAAGTAATTGGAAATGTCATTGGCACCATCCCTGCAAATAAAGATTATCGATAAATCCTAAACCGCCTTATACATATAATGCTATGCTTCCACAAGTACGGTCGAGATTAAACTGGGCGGTGCAGAGCCCAGTGACCGACAAGAGAGTCGACAAGAGGGAGCAAGCGCCGTGGACTCGTCGATTATACAGCAAAATGCGCAACGATGGACTGAACGATGGATTGAGCATTCATAGTTGAACCGAATACAAAAGAAATTTCGACTACTTGATCAATTTTAACTAAAATTTGGAGGAATCCTAACTAAATGGGTCGTTCTTTCGAATGAACCTTGGATCGACGGTTCTACACACGTTTTAGTAATGGAAAGTTAGCTAGACTAATCTTAATTTGATCGATTTACAGAAATAAAAAAATTTGAAATAGATTGATGATAAATGAAATGGACATAAAATTACTTGTCAAAAATTTAACCCTGTCTTAAAACAATGAAATGTAATTTTTCTTAAACCCATGCTGCCCCGCACACGTCTGAAAACGAATCTTCATCAAACGATGTACAGTAATAAGTTCGTCGCTACCTACAGCTATGGTGGTTGCTACAGCCATGGGGTTCCGACATCGCTCATGAATCTATTTTTTTTGGATATTACTGTTCATGATTTAAAGTGAATTCAAATAATAGTACGAATTCTCACCACGGGTATTCAGCTCTATTACTTATATTAATTTGTATCCCAGGTGTAGGTATGGTTAATTACTTTGGAAAATTCAAGAAAATCATTGAATATCCAATTTTCAGCGAGACACAAATGCAACGTACTAGCGGCCTTTGCAGGGCACGAGTCTTCCTTCACAACTGAACAATGCTGGTACACAAATTATATTATTAATTTGAAAGTCGAACCAGTTTTCCATCTGATTCCAAAGAGGTGTCCGCGGCGCATCCATCTCACGGACGCGGCCGACGTGATTTAACGATCACTTGCGTTGACTCCAGTTGGAATGTACTCGTGAGTGGTTCTGTACTTCTTATTACTTGTCGTAGATTAAAATAATAACCGGTGTAAGCCGCCGTGCGCCATGCGTGCGCAAATGTCGTCCAGCCACGCGGTGATAGTCGCTGTCTCCTGCTTTCACTCATCTTATTTTTCAACCAATATTACATATGACTCTCAAATACATACCTAACATGCATACACACTCACATAGAAACTCTAATCACAAACTACAACTTGTTCTTATTTTCTATTATTTTAAGAAAATAGTAATGTTTAGTTTAGTTGTATTTTATGTAAAACTTATACTGAGAAAGAGCGAGGCATTTTGGCACAGGTAATTACTTAAAAGGATGCCCCCACAGTAGACAATATATTGTAAATATTTATTTGAGAAATTAAATTTGGCCGTATTGGGACGGCGTAGAGTGTCGAGTAGGTGTCATAAGAGGCGACAGAAGTCAGCCTGCTTGGTGGTAGGGCTTCGCGTAAATGTTATATTATCAGTATTATTATTAAACCATTAATATTATTACTGGTATTATTATGTTTCCGTAAAGCCTGCCTGGCTAGCAACCACCCTCCTGCTTGAGTCAGCCGCCAAACGACTCGTCGTGTTCCGGCTGGGGGCTTGAGAGACAGTTCTTTCTTTCTTACCTTCTTCTAATTTACTGGCCGACAACGCATCAGTGATACCATTGGTTTTGCTGATGACCATGGGCGACGGTGACCACTTACCATTAGGTGGTTCGTCTGCTCGTTTGTCGGCTATTAACATAAAAAAAAAACTTTTCATTGCTAATCTATGGATGAAAATAGATATTGTAATATTGTTCGATGTAATTAAATCTCCTGACCGAGTTGGATTTCATATTAAATTAAAATGAACAAATTACGAAATAAAAACAATTAACCTTTTTAAAGCATTTACTAACAATACAAATCAAAGAATTGTAATATCTTACACAATCAAACTATAAATAGCACTCGAATAACAAAAAAATACTAACTACAATACTAAATTAAAATTATCTACGTCTACGTCTTCATACAGTCTACAAAGATTCGGTGTTCTCTTATGGGGCTTGGAGTTTGTTTTTACAATAAGGTTCCAAAGTTGATACGTGAGTTATGTTTTGGATCTTTTAAGCGACGCGTTAAAGCACAGTTTATAGGTAAAGTATATTATTGTATAGATGAATATATCAATGAGAAGGATACCTGGAAATAACAGTGTCAAAATCAGTGCCGTGCAGGTCAAAACTTACTTTGTAATTGCCATGTGTTGATTTAATGATTGAACCTTTAAAGGCGATATGATAACGTAACTAAATAATGACTATTTCTCGTTTCACGATTGCGTATCCCACTTTTCTGGTTGTACATATTTGAATTTCTTTTAATAAATACTCAATTTTATTATTTGGTTAAACTAAAAAATCGGACAGGCTAGGATCTTAGAACTTGCGACATAGATTTTCAAACAGGAAACAAAACAAACAATGTAACTTCCTTTCCTATGGCAATCTTTTAGTCGAGTTCCTCAATACGCACATGACTTGGAAACATCAAATGGATCGTGACTCGAATTTCAATCGTAAATCCGGAAGCCAAATTTCTCCTCAGTCCGATGTGAAGACGGAGGATTAGGAAAGCCGCAGTGAGCCAGTACGCGGTAGCCTCTCGATTAAGTGGTTATTGGGTGCGTTCCCGTTACTAACGGGATCGGACTCCTGAACCGGCTCCGCTCGACGCCGGTAATGGAATTTAATGCTAGTACCATTTTGTATAGCTTAGTTTCTCGTTAACTAGTGTGGTGTGTATTATACTAGTAGCTCCTAGGGCTGACGTGCGCGGTAGAGATTTAGAGTCCTATTTCAGGTCAATGAGCATTAAGTTATCCGAAGAACTTCAGCGAAACGTGTTACAATAATGATAGATTTGCCTAAATTACAATAATAATAAATATAAGCAGTTTTTACCACAACATTTAACCAAACCATACAAGGTTCTTACGCCTACAAATAGTTTGAGAGGCTTTCAAACCGAGAACTTCTCGTAAACTAAATGCAGTGCAGTGCGCTGGTTTTTCTATTTATTTATGTAATGCAAGCCAAAACAATCAGCAAGGAGAATATTGATTGTCTTGTCTCCCCTAAACATGGTAATGACAACTGAGCTAAGTAACCAACCGGTTGTTTAATTCATACCGATATTAAAATAAACGGGGCCTATATATACATTAAAATGATTTTTTGATTGATTTGATTGTTATCGATACCGAGGATAAAACGTGCACACACACACACACATTGTGACACAATATACATAAACACTCAACAAAGTTAAATAAGACAGAATATTTGTAACTTATGTTCTGAATCAACTCACATATTTGTGTAATGTGTTCTACCCTTATAAAGTAAGCCTACTAACTTTTCTAATGTAATAAGAAATAATTGTATTTGAAACTACATAAGTTCTTTTAAATGAGTATTAAACAAAATTTTGGATATTTTTATATAGCTATGTACTAAACGCATATATTTATAATTACTAAACGCTATACAAAAACCAAATTAAAGATAAAATTTAACATTTAACATTTGCTAAAAATTATTAACACGCGCCGGGGGCAAGATTATTTGAAAACATGGGCGTAAAGTTTTCACAACCGGAGCCTTCGCTTCGGCGCCTTCGTGCTTTTCAACTGGCAAGTATAAGTTTTATCCCGACTTTTTATTGTAGATTTGAGATAAGGGAAAAATGTTTCTACCCTAAGGAAGATGAAATTGTTATCGCCGACCAAGTTTGATCGGATGTTTGACACGTAGTCTAGTTTTTTTTTAATGAAGTGATTTCATTCACTCAAAATGTTAAATATCAGTGATACCGATTGTCGTGACAATAAGTAATCCGGCTCGACGGACCATCTGATTGAAAACAGAGAATATTACTGAATAACGTAATACATGGAGTATTAGGACGAGGAATTAGGAGTAATATAAATATACTGCGTTCTTTAAGTAAGGAGCTCTCCTTGTAAACGCTCTTAATATTTAACCAAGAAAGTTGTTAACTCTTTTACCAAGTTTACAAGGATAGGAGATTATGTTAGATAAAACAAACACATTGAAAATATAACTACCTACACATTGAAGACGAATTAGTCTTGAGTAAGTAAGTATCACACACACCACTCGAATTTTCCCACTGCTGTGGTCGTATCCCTTATCACACTATGATATGCAGGACCACAGCAGGCATGTGTACTTGTGAAATCAGTTACAACGTCTTCTCACAAAAACCAGAAATATATTATCTGTAATAGACGAAAAACTTCATAGTAGAATTAAATTACTTCAGTACTTACGGTTATATGAGTTGCTTAGATCATGAGACGAATGAATTACCTGTGAACAAAATAACACATGCATTAGAGAATGACTTAATGTAATACAATTACACACGAGTATGGCAGTCTCGCTTTCAACTTTTGTGTCCTTTGTTCAATGGAAAATTGCCATACCAGCCTTTACAGCTTCAAGGGGACGATTTAACAATCTTTGAAAGGCTCAGACTGAGAAGAAGTGGCTGGGGGGCAGCACACACGGTATCTCCTAAAAAAGGCGGGTTGTGAGCAGTTTAAGTTTCTACGTGCTCGCGCGTATATTGTCGAGTTCGTATTTCCGCAGCAATGTAAATAAATCGAATGATATTTTCGATGTATATTGTGTTTTTGTTAGTCCTTAGTTTAATCCAAATGTACTCGTACCTACATATATTTCGTTCATATATCTATAGTTCGGAATAAACCTTTGTCACAGTAACACGCGTCCGTTATTACTAATCTAGTATCCCAGATGCCGCACGACGACCCTACCAGTATTCGAACCTGGAACATTCTAATTACAATAAAAACAATATAAATAAGTATAGCAGGTGTAAAACTGTTACCTCCTAGTCGATCGATCCGAAAGTTATACTACCTACACATAAAACTACACTCGATGCCGGTGCGTCGGTGAGCGGGGTCAATGGCACTAGATAGCCATAAGTAAAATAGGTTTACTTCCAGTGCAGGCCATTGTTGCGGCCGTCGGAGGTCGGCAGTGAAGCACTCACGGGCCTCGAGTGCACCAACTTTCACTGCCATCGCTACTCGCGACCGAAACGATTGTTATTCATAGCAATTAATATATTCAATAGTTGCACCATTTATTTAAGAAAAGGGGTGTATTGTTACAACGATTATACCGCCTCGGTATTACAAAATTAACTGACTCTATAAAAATTATATATTTTATCTAATTATAAGATGAATAAAATTCTTTGTTCGACTGACTTGTTGAGTAACCTGGCGAAGTGCGAAAAAGACACAGAATGCTATTGCCTCCAAGCGCCGATATGACCACAATACATATTCAATTGCCTCCTTTCTGTCTTTAATTGGATACAATACATTAATACATGAACGAAGACTTGTACGGTGTTGCGCGAATCACATAGCGGGAATGTATTGGATTCAATAAACACTAACACTCGTTGCTTGAAATGTTGCCTAAATGCAGTCTCGATGCAGTCGTGGCTTCGTCGAAACCTTCCAAAACTGAATTATCTACACAAGGAGATCTTGATGTTATGTGTATATAGTTCCTCTTTTTGATCTATTGTCGAAACACTCCTTCAAAGTCGCGTAACAATAATCCTTGATATAAATTAAATGGTTAACGTTATATTGAAAACATTCATAATACACAATGTTTGACACCACGTTTAGTTAAAGAGTCAACTAAACACTTTCCACTAAAGTTTATATGAAACGGTGTACATAAAAAATCTACTTGAATTTTTTGAGATTTGTATTATATATTATTCACTAAACGTGCCATGTATGAAAATAACTGAACGTCTGCTAAAAATACATACATTTTTACTTTTGACTGATGAAATTTTAAGATTCGTTTGATCAAAATAATGTACATAGTACATCAAACGAACTTTGTAATTGTTGTAAAACTTGACTAATGTCTCGTTTAAGTAAATCAACTATAAAATCGTCGGCATAGTATGATGTATTTCCTATATTAGATACAGATATAGATACAAATGTAAATGGTGGTCACAATTACAAAGCAAGGAGGTTCTAAAAACCTTGCGGTGTCTAGACGTGAAAAAAGCCAGTGGCCCTGATGGAATTCCAGGAATTATAATTAAGGCATGTGCACCCGAGTTGTCTCCTGTTTTGACACGTCTGTTCCGCCTCTCTCTAAAAATTGGGATTGTGCCTAAATCCTGGAAGCTTGCCAACGTACAACTCGTAAAAAAGGTAGTCGTGCTGACCCTAAACAACTATCGACCGATTTCAATTACCTCTATACTCTGTAAGATTATGGAACGTATATTGAATTCGCGTCTCATGGCATAGCTAGAACAAAACGATCTCCTCAGCGACCGACAGTACGGATTTCGCCGAAACCGGTCGACTGGAGACCTTCTAGCGTATGCCACTTACTTGTGGGGCGAGGCCTTCGAGAAAAACGGGGAGGCGCTCGCCGTCTCCCTCGATGTCTCGAAGGCTTTCGACAGGGTCTGGCACGCTATCCTGTTAAGCAAGCTTCCAGCATATGGTATATTGGCGTTTGGACACAGGATTTCTGAGCGAACGGTTTCTCCGAGTTGTCGTCGATGGTTGTTCGTCGCAATCTACGGCTACCAATGCCGGAGTTCCTCAGGGGTCCGTTCTGTCCGCTACTCTATTCCTGCTGCACATCAATGATCTGCTCAAGCCCGGTATCTATGGGTATGCAGATGACAGCACAGTAGTGGAAAGATACCTTCCGAAACCTCGGGCCAGTAGAGATTAAATACAGTTCGAAAAAGAGGCCATGGTGGAACGTATTAATCTCATTTTTGTCAAGCATTAACTTATTTTATGTAAAAAAAAATATCTATAATGAGAATAAAGTATTGACGTAAACTACATTAAGTTTATTATAGTTGTATCATCATAGCTATCTCGGGAACGCCATCTATGTACAGTAAACACCCAGATGTGAATTTTTTTAGAGAAGCCATTTATTTTTGAAAATAAATTATTTAGATCGTGTAAGCTTGAAAAGGTTTTTGTTTGAAAACCGACAACGACGTTCAATGTACGATTTCAAATTTAACATAGACACGACATTAACGAAACGGGTGAAGTGGTCGCGGGCATCGGTTCACACTGTGGGGATCATTAATATTTTTCGTATGTCGCCATTGAACTGGCATAGAATTAAAAGCGACTGTTTGTATTGTCACACCAGTAACCCGGCCTCGCCTCACTGCAGATGACCTGCGGCTTACGTTAACATAGAACACGTGCATTGTTTCTAGTTCTATGAATTATACGTATCTAAATAGCTGCAGCCGGGAAGTTAAAATTTCATTTACTACCCTCGTTTCCAGATAAAGATTTATTTTCCAGCATTGAAAAGTGAAAAAAAAAATCCTAGCCATTAAATAAGTTGCATATGTATGTATATGCCAAGTATCATCCAGGTTTGTGTGCTATCCGTGATAACACAAACAGACAAAAGTTCCAAAAAAATATGTTTTGACATCTATATTGGCCTACTATAATATATTATGTACCGTTACGAATTTAGGATAACTTTGATAGAAATGACATAAAACAAGCTGAAAGTAAAAAGACAGTAGGAACACATGAGCAGCGCTCTTTGCCTTCGGCACTCGTGAACGGCTCTCTGACATTTTAATTGGTGCCGAATGGCAGCTCAAATGTTATAGCAATTAAGTAGGAAAATAATTCATTAACATTAATAAAATACCCCCTGAAATCTAAAAGCATTTATGACTCGTATATCGAAATATTTCGGAGTTAAAAAATTAATTACATTAATGTATTAAATTGAAGTGTACATGTGTAATGTTTCAAGTCATCAAAAACACGGATGCGTTCTTACTATTCTGTGTCAGTTACATTAGGTAATAACTTAAAAATATATAACTCTCTCTGATACTGGCATAGTGTTAAAACTACAGAATCGATTTTGTCGGTATTCACTATTAGAAAGCCAATTTGAAAACTAACTTAATGTCAATTTAAAATCGATCGCAAAAAACCGGATTTACAATTTTGTCCTTGCGTCGCTAGACCATTCTAGATGAAATTTCACAATTTTTTTTTTATAATTGTAAGAAATCTGCCAAAGTTGCCAGTAAACTCATCTAAGGGTACTATAACTGACTATACCTACATGGATGAAGCAGTATTTACCTAAATATATTGGATAACGTTGGACGTTACCGATAAGAGTTCCTTAATTGGAACTAGAAACTTAAATTTCGCGATTTTTAAATATGCAAACCGTCACACGAATTTGGCGTTTACCTTTTGCTCTTGTCGAATCCTGCAAACTGCACTGGTAATGTGCGATAAAAATTGCTTTACTTTACTATTATGCTACATTCAAAGATACAGCTTGTGACGGTATCTCGAGAAACCTCGAGTGGCGGACAAAAGCAACGTACGTTGAAAAATGTATTTGATATTTAAAAAAATATTTCTTAATAATTTCAAAACATATGTAAATGCAAATTAAAGTTTTTATACACCAGTAATTAGTAATTCGTCAAAAATATTTGTCAACGTGATTGCAATTTTAAATCTACTTACTCCATACGCCATTTTTTACGTTTACGTTACGTTTCAAATTCCTCTTTCAAGCAGGTTAATATCTTTTTGATAACATTGGAAATGTTGCAAGGAAAGCGGTTTTCAAAATCTATTCAATTTTTTTTGACAAACTATTAATAATGTTATCTTCTTATGCCAATGTTACGTCTTATGTCATCGAGTCAAAATGTACTCATTACATTCACTCTTGACGTAACTCTTAAGGAACTGTAACTTTACATCAGCAGGCGTATGAAGTTAGATGACATTAGCAAAATGTCAGTGACCAACCTGATCAGTAAAAAGGTTTACATAAAATTAACTGCATCCCCATAGAATGTGTGGCGTCACGGCATACAACTGTAGTACATGCCGGACCCGCTCATCCAGGACCCGGCGTCATCTGCGTGGACCGCGAACGAGCGCCGGTTTCCCGGTCTACCTCATGCTTGCGTTTCGGTTAGGAGATATTATTTACAGCACATCTGACAGCTACCGCCAGAATTCCGGAAATAGATAATTGTGGTGGTACAATATTAAGAGTGAAAAAATATATACATTAAAAAAAGTGTCAATTTGGAAGACTCCCACGAAACAAGTGAAATGTAATGTTTTAATATCCGACACATTGTGTGTAGGATGCCCTTATTGTTAGCAGTGCAGCGCTCCGTTGTATTCGCTGTCTATGAATACTTTTTGCAAAATACCTACGTTATGTTTATTAATTTGTGAACGAAAGCATTAGTTGCTTTGTTATTGTATTGATACTTACTTTATTTATTGTAAGTGATTGTATAATCTTAACATGATAAAGATCACAAATGATAAGTATAATGTTTATGACAGCCAAATTATTCGTATTTCCTTTTACCTTCTATCCTTCTTCACAACAACACCAAAGTCATGACTGAGTTTGGGCACACATATGGTCGATTTAATTCAAACTCCTCGTTTGTTATAACAACACCTTTAAACCGAAACATGAGAAGACTTCAAAGAGATTTTTAAGCATAAAATAGCTGATATATTAATGTTGATATTGGCCAATGGTTACGATAATAACAAAATATGATTTACAGCATCATAGTCTTAAGTTCAAAGACCTTATACAATACCAAAATATTTAATTATTATTGTCATGTGGAGGAGTCAGAACGAGAGAGTGAGAGGATTACGTTGACGCTTCAAACACCGTAACACTAACACGTGACATGTCTATGCGATCTAACAAACATTTCCTATGTTCTCAGCCCACGTGACATCAACAGCAGTCGCAGTAGATGCCACTGGAGCATGCCAGTGGCATTTACTGCGATCAGTTATTCGAGTTAATTATGAGATCGCTCAGAAGTCACGAGAAATGTATACGCATAACTTAATAAATTCCTTAGAACGCATAACTGGTACATAACGGCTCATTCATGTCGTTGTTTAGTCGAATTCGCCCGACCAGTTTGGTACCTACACGAGGTTCTATCTGGACAGTCGTCCGCCACGACGGCGCGCCCGCGTTACTACGGAATATCATCATCAGACACATACGAATCATTCTTAACAACTGATAAAGATGTCAGCGGACAGACTCACTTTACAATTTAAATAAATAAAAACAAAGTGTAAACAAAATTATTCATAATATATGTAACTAGGGGACGGACAGCCTACAGATTCTTGATTATAAAATATGAAAAGTAAAATAAAGATTCCATATTTTGGCAACTGAACACGGACTGACTTCGAGAAGTCAAAGAAAATATATTTATTGTGTCATAATAATATGATTAACGCACAAAACAACTTTTTAATTGAATTAAAGTTTAACAGTAAGTTGGAAGGTGCGCTAAAGTGTTATACCTTCTTATTGTAACTAACATGTCGACCTTGTGGAGATCGGGTGAAAACACCAAAAATGGTCCACCGGCGCAATCCAACCGGTTTTCGTCAGTAAAATAAGGGAACGAACACGAAAATGAATGTTAATGGCGTAACGGGAAGGCTTCTTTTGCAGTAGATACTGTTCGACCAGTCTTTACAGGACTTTTGTCTGAGCAGTTGATGTAATGTTTAAGAGTAGACGTTTAAGTGACTACCATGTAAATGGAATGAAACGTTGACGAAACGATGAATTTGTGGAGAAACGACTTATTGTTATAGCTAAAACCAAAGAGTACAAACATTTCAATTCATTCAGATTTATGCCAATCGAGTTACAATTCGATCTCACACGTAATGGTTTTTAATTTAAATCGCTTTTAAGTTTAATAACAATCAAACGACACCACACACACATACACACACACACACGCGCGCACACCAGTCAACAAATACCAGTATAGCCAGCAGGAGCACCATCCTAGACATCATATCATAGTACCACGAATGCAAAGTGTTTTGCAACGGGTGGGGCTCTCCAAGCACCGGTTTATATTAACACTAGCAATGTTTATACTAACAATGATAGCCGCAATAGACATTTACATAATCGGAGATGCAGTAGCAATGATGATTTATATTATAAGTATTAAGATCTCTTATCAAACCTAAGTTATAGTCCAGCTGGTTAAATTGCTGCTGTAACCATAAATGAAAATAATTCTCGTTACTGCAATATAATAATCGTTTGTTATCTCATTTACACAACAGGTATATTTTCATACATCATGTTTCATGTTCGTCGTGATGACAAGAACCGTGGCTAGACCATTGTCAAAAATCGAAAACATTTGTACATGGTCTCTTGAGCACACCATTATAAAAAGATGAGGTATTTGTGAGAAAAGTAGTACTGGTGCAACCCATGGAAATCAGACCACACCGAGCCCTTCAGACTCGTTTGATTTACAGATTATTTGTCGTAGATCTGACCTCGACATTACATTTTAACACTTCAGCGTACATATATAACTCGAAGTGACATAAAGCCGGTTCAATTTCATTTACCAATCCACATGAAATTTTCATGTTAACTTGTAACGTATAATTCGCACTCACAATCGCGATATAATCCGCGCGTTACATAACGCGTCATCAGCGTATCGTAATTAACGAAGAAAGTGGCATTGTCGTTGATTTTATAGTTATCACGAGAAAGAATGGCTCGTTAAACTAAATCGCAGCCATTACTTCTACGCCATGTTATGTGACGAGGCATTTTATATTATACGTACATGTCTCAATCAGTATTTATGAAGGCGAGGAGAGAAAGTAAATAATATAGATATACATAGAAGTTTTAAAGCTGTACAAAATAAGTTTCAATGCATTTTTTTTTCCTTGTAATTATCGGGAAAAGACATAAGCGTTTTTTCATTATGATCTGTGTTCTTTACTTATAATATTAATTCATATTATTGTCCAATCTCATCGTGGTAGAACCTACCCTAATTATTGTCCAATTCAATAGTACACTTCAGAACCCTGCAAGATAATCAAATACATAATAATCAGTCGAGTTCGAATCGAGCTCGTATGGCTAATGGGGTTCCGGATGGTAAATACATATATTCAAGAATATTTGCAGAAATTGTTTTCTTGTAAACAATGAGTAAGGCCTTTCGTTTTATCCGTTTCTGTAATCGGGTCATCATCATATAATTTTATTCTGTATTTCATTTGGGGTACAGAACGACAGACAGACGTGCTAGTGATCCTATAACAGTTCCTTTTTTTTAACTTTTTATAAATCAACATTATGTTTTTAATACAAAAAAAATGCTAAACATTCCATTTAGTTCGAAAATTCCCATCCCAAGCACTTCGTAATCTTTTATTTCTGATTGGCAAATAATTTACAATAATCTACTCCGGACTAACGAACGCAGGCCAACCGACGGACAAAAATTGTACAAAACAGCCTTCATTGTTGTTATTTTACAACTGTATAACTGTAGTAGCACTTATTTTACGCCTCATTAAATGGTTCATAATAATAACCGTATTGTATTCAGACATAGAACACTCAGCCTTAGAAATTACAGTGTTATTATTAGATAGATAACAAATAGGGGCAACTGTCGTTTGTTGTACAAGTAACAGTACTCGGTTAGTCACGAGATAACTCTAATTATAGTATTGTTTACCGACACACGTAATATTAAACAGAATACAACGATTACCCGCAACCTACTACTGTACCGTACAGACAGGACTCAGATACCTACACAAAATGACGTAATTTATTTTTTGATCGGTTATTATGGAAAGCGTAGTAAGGAAAGAGAATGTAATATATTTGTATGTTTCCTAGTAATCATAAATAAAATCATGGTCAGGGCCTAGACGTTGGGACATCAAAATTTAGCAGTGTTGCATCCAAACACTCGGCAGGAGCAGAACGTCTCGGACCGGTTTCATTATAGACTGCTGACGACGCTACTCTTTAGGTGACAAGCCATTGTTTCACATAGATCAGTCTCTATCAAGATATGACACGAAGCCTAATCTTCATAAGCACCAGCTGCCTATGTTATTTAATTTATCTCACAAATTATATTGACATAAGTCCGTTGCATACTCCGTTTTGACTGTCTATTTGCTAGAGCGGACCAGCACTTAGTTCACCGGAATCAAAACAATTTTTTCCACACCGGGGCCGGAGCGTCGGTCGCTGCGGCTCAGCGCGCGTGGTACATTACATATACTATTATATCTTACATAGGCAGTCGGCCTTTGCATATAACTAACTAACTAATACCAAACGGATTGTACAATTTCTTTGCGACATGCCTATCTATAAAAACAATTTTTAGAGCATCTCAATACTTGGTAGAGAGACAATTATAATATCAGTAACACAAAGTTCGATGCATACAATCGATCGGTGTACTTATAAATTCAGTGTCACTAAACATTTCCGGGTATTGTGAATCTCTCTGAAAATTATTGCATTAAATAAATACTAAAATAACATCAGGACTAAAGTCGATGCATGCAATGATTCAAGTTATTATTGGCACTGAAACAAAATTTGTTTCTACCGGTTGCATAATTCAATGCTTCCATGATTCGCCGGACCTTTTGTAGCCGACTTGACAATAACCAGTGTCTCAGCTGCACGCTGATTGCGTGTGTGAGTATACCTTTCATACAGCCCTTATTCCAATTCACTCACTCGCATGTCGAAGCTGAACGGAAGCTTAAGTAGGCGTCGATTGATAATGATAACTACGACAGACGAGTAACACAGCAAATAAACAACGACAATAATAACAACAAATAATAAATAGATAAAGGAGATAATATTGATGTTTATCCATAGGATCAAGTCTAGAGCCCCTCGATAAGCAGCCACGCAGACCAATAACGGCTCTTATTCTGTAAAATATGTCATGTAAAGTAAATCTAATTTTTTAATTTGTATTCAACACCCCTACTTTTATATAGTTTATAAGTATTATTTTTAGAGATTGATGTCACATTTTTACTTTGTCATATTTGCTGTAATTTGCCTGACCAAAAATAGGATGGCAATTTCATTACCAATTAATAACAGAAAATTTAAACGAACTAGCTTAATGAGAGTTAAAAAGCAACATTCTTAATAGGTATAATAAATATGCAGTACAATAAAATTGTAACTGATCGCTTTCTATACATGAAGGATATGTGGAAAAACTATTATTAAGGGGTTTTTTTTAACGTAACAGAACCGAAGACAAGGTTGTTAGAATTTTTGTCTGCTTGTCTGTGCATTTGTTTGCGCTCATATTGAAACGGCTTAACCGACTTTGTTATGGTTTTTACTTATGTATTGCAGTAATCATCACATAATATTTAAAGTTTGTTACATAAATATCCGTTCATAAATAAAAAAGTTCTAAATTTATATATTTCTAATTCATAGAACGAGAAAACCCCATTCCTAAACAATGCAGGTGGTGCTATCTTTTACACGTGCAGTTTTTCTGAAGCGAAGCGAGGGCGGTTTGATGGTGTGGAATATCATAATAAACACCTCATGAATAATAATTATAATGACTATCCTACCTAAATTAAAAGTGAAGTTTTAACGCTGAAAACTAGCTCGTGGCTCACAGCGTTCTCCTTGACAAACGGCCTTCATGTTTCAATTGCCCATGAGCGGGTGTGGCCACCACCCTCCGATAATGACCGCCTGCTCGTCTACCGGCCACACATTTAAACATAAATATGAGCCAGGTACTCCACTCGGTCGACACGATGGTTGCTCTCTGTTATTTCGTTATCAGTTAACAGTTTGTTCTACGTTAGGAGGTGTCTCAATGTGGTCAATAATATGAATTATTCTGGGAACACTTGGCGTCATGCAATTGGTAATGTCGTATATGACTCAGGACGTCAACTACAATCACAAAGTAAAATAAAAAATGCAATAGAAACTTGCCATTCTGACTCTACGTTAGAATCAACTAACTATGCAGTGAAAAAAGCAACTTTAAAATACGGTTGTGTCTTGATTTGAGAGGTACAAACAACATTAAAAAATCGTGTATTCCTTTTAAATTTTAGCGAATGGTAGCATTTGCACACAGTATTCAGTTCTGTAGACGGCTGTTCTCGCTAAGTAGCAACCATTTCTGAAATATAGATCTCATTAGAGACACGTGTCTCGACCACATTTTAGAAGAATCACGCTTTTTTATCCAAAGGCGGGCTCTACTTTAGAAAATTTATAAGTTTTTAATTTGACGAGATATTGGCCCCAAAAATTAATTTAGCCAACATTTATTGTAGTATTTTAATTCTTGCACCTCAACATTCTCACCATATAAAGAAACAACTTAGTTATAGTAGCCGCACGCCGTACATCACACGCCGCATCGCGCCGCTCCGCACCGCACCGCGCCGTTAGTATGTACCAACATAAACAACGTGGTAATGAAGTAATCGGTCCCTTCCGCGAATTTGACGAGCAGATTGCCCTCGACCAATACAAGACGCGGCGTGGTGCGGCGCGGCGCGACGCGGCGTGTGACGTGCGGCGTGCAGCAATTCACAATAAATTAGCACTAATTTATTGTGAATTGCTGCATGATGAGCCGCGTAATTTGTATGTGAGAGATCGACCCATACGCCAATTGCGCAGAGTGCTAACGTGTGTTGCGTTAACCAGATCCATCTAGAGGACATTTTACACAACTAGCAGAAGTTAACCTTGTAAAACGTGTACAAGTCGACGCTCGTTTACGGCGTTACAAGATATTCCAGGTTGAATTCATTTTGTATCTGACTACGACCCAACTGCGATGTGGTCACCGCGGGCTGGTAATCATCAGATTACGCATGTTTGAACACCGTGACGCGATCACATGCTCGGTCAGTTCCCCCCCTCCCCCAATCCCACACGTACACTGGGAATCTTGTGCCTGATGGAAACATTGCACACAACATACATTTCTTAAGATTTTAAGCTAATCGTAATGTGCAATAACATTTTAAATGCAATGAATACCTACCCACTGAGGATCACATAAGAGTCGTGAAAATGTCGTTAGACTTGTGTCGTGCTCGGGATCGTACTAATACTTAAGAAAGGAAAGTGCCATTTTACAGTTTCACAAATTAGATCAGCATTTTTATATTCATGTTGCATCTGTAGTCTGACTGGCTCCGGCATATAATACATAACGTTGAGAAACTGAATGCAACCGCTCTGCACCGCATGGCGAGCCACGCCATTTATTACGCGTGCGTTTGACAACAGAACTAAGTACATACGAAAATAACCGTAAGCTGTACTATGAGAATCAATATATTAGTTTGAAATAAAAAGTCACTAAGTATTGCTTAGTATATATAACATACGATTATTTGGAATGTTTGAGGTTTGTCATTAACTTATTGAATTCTAATACATTGAAGTTATAAATAAAATCTAAAGTCCTAATCATAAGTTGTTGCAACATAATCGTTTAGTGTGTCCTTTATGTGCGTCCCTGGGACAGCTGTGACCACTTACTACCATCGGCATTCAGCGACTATGTCTAAAAAAGTGAAGGTATACAATGAAGAGCATTTGTATTTTTATAAATATCCAGTTCGATCATATGGAAACAATAACATATCCACAGTAGAGTAAATAAATACAGTAGAGTAATCAATTTTGTATCTAATTGAGTAAAAATATTAACTTATACGCAATAAAGACAGTCCTCAACCTACGATTTTAAACTAACGTCATCGCGGAATTTATACATTTTATTATGCAGTCCTCAACCTTTCGCCTCTTATCAGCAAAGACATTTGTTCAGCTGAATTTATTCCGTAAAGGAATTAGTACCAACTAATTAAACCTGTACTTTACAAACGTGTCGTGCTGTTCGCTAAATCTAAGAAAAGACCTGGGGACTGCGGAAACGTGACAAATTATGAACATTAATAAACAACGATAACATTAGTTGCACTTCACAACACAGTATGAATGTTTTTCATTTTTACAACTGAACAAAATTTACTTATTAAATATAAAACGAAGCAAGAACGCATGCGATTCCGAATTTATATAAACCAACTAGCGTTAGAACATTCGGTCGTGTTGAACAATTATACTACTCCATATATGTATATAGACATAATATGTAACGTAGATTATTCATCGTAAATAATATAATTTTCAAATTCATCTATTTCATAATTTTTATACACATAATATAGCACTGGACTGAACAGCATTGGTTATTTCTAAAAGAAATATCTTCCAGCAGTAACAAATGTACATTAAACGGGAGAGAAACAATTTTAGCGTGCACACTGCAATGCCAGAATGCCTCCGCATTGCCCAAACTCACAAAATTCGCACTCTCACCTTATAACATTGGTAAAGATTAAGGACCGATACCTCCATTACCTCCATTTGGCTAGATAGATAAGCATAGAGCATTGAGGATACGGAGACATGACATTCGTCGTAAGGCTATCTATCTAATACAGTGATCACCAGGATGACACAATCTAGTCACGTAGCCGAGGGAAAGGTCACACGGGATTCAATCTTAGATCCGAGGGCATCCGTTAATCAACAGCTGTAGATACGAGTGTAACACGCATAATATTGATGTTAAACAGCATCGATAAAACCCGTTTATCGTCGTTCTCATTGTTGTCAACATTACATATATTGTTATAGTAGCAACCTGCCTAGAATCCCTTCGTACATTAATATTATATGCAATCCCGTAGACAGTTCCAACTTCCACGTGCTATACTTGTTGATATTATCGTATTCAGACTTCATACTTTGTTTTTACTTATTCATTTCTAACGCCTTCTTCTTAAACGTTATTTAACTGTTAAGGCGTGCTTTAAATAAATAGTACTAGTAAATTGGAGTTCACTAACGTTGCTATAAAACCATTCATATATTAAATAGTTGTCAATTTAGGCAACCTCATTCTCTTTCATTTCTCCCAACGCTGTAATCCGCTCGTGAGGTTCTGATGCCTGCCTGCCCTCATCCATCGAACACACGTCCGCGTCATTCGCGCCGCCTCGAGCCGTGGAGCTGTGAACGTTTAAGTAGCTAGAACGCCGGCAGCGGTTAACCCAGATTGTTTATACCTATTATGCAGTCGGCGGTCAAGTTTTTGTTAAGATAGATTTCGCTTTCGGCGGGTTTTTGTTTACTGTGTCCGTAGCTGACTATGTGATGCTTCGAATTTGGAACTTAGTGGTTCTTCCGGATATGTAGTGCTCATATATTAAACATTCTGTTTCAAACAATCTCTGAAAAATCTTATTCTTCAATCACCATATAAAAACTGCAGAAACTTACGCTTATCAATAAACAGATATTACAATGATATACCCATTTCGGTGTACTCAATTTTCCGATGTAATTCACACAACAGCTGTAACAATTTGTGCGGTCACATTCGATACAATTGAAACTGATGATGAAGTTTCAAGAGTCGACAACATCCCATTTATTTTGTAACATTTATTCTGTGGAAGAAATCCTGATTAGTAATATTACCGATTTCTCACTCGCTGTCGTGAAGTAGCTACTGAGATGTAACCATATCATTTATATTACTACCGTAGTCAATCCTGTGGTCCCACCAAACACGAGTTAACTCTCGTGAGACCCACTCTACTGATCAATCCTCGCGAGAGCCTGAACTCTCTAAGTTGTACATGTTCAGTTCAGAAACTGGAAATCGCAATGACTCGGTAGTATGCAAAGCGACATTCTTATTCAATTGAATCGGTAATAAACTGGCGGTGTGGATGTAATTCTCCCCGACGAATGGCCACGTGCGAATTCTGCACGCACCTTTTATTTATAAAATTATGAGCGTTTTAAAATGTAACTAATCGCTTCTTTCGGTGAAGATATCGATGCCTGAGAGTTCTCTCACAATATCCAACAGTACATGGATGGGGCAAATAAAAGTACGAGAAAAAAGATTCGATAAGTTTCTCCTCCCGACCCATCAAACTCGGAATCGGATAGGATTATAGCCGGACTTATGTTACTAATGTAACAGACATTAGTCGATGGGCTACGGTGATCAGGTTAAATCGGGTGAAAGGAGCTAATTTGGAACCATCATGTAAAATTTGTCCGCTAGCTCGTTAATAAAACTGGAATCCTATGACTTTACGTTAGTGATACACGAGTTGATGATTTCCTAAAAATAAACAATTCAATCCGAAGTAACGAATTATTTTCGAATGGTACGTTATAATCATAATAGATGGCGCTGTATTTTAACAATTCACAATGAGATGACTATTTTTTTAGATAAAACGAAAAAACAAAACCGCGGAAGCTAGCGGCTGCGGCTCATTCTGTTCACGTAAATGACTGGAACAGGAAAATGGTCAGCTTTTAACACTGTTAGTGGTGGCTTCTCGAACCTTCTTATTACCAGTCAATTCTATTCTTCTTTATAGAATATCTTCGGCTGCAGGAGTGCAACAAGGTGAATCGTATAATTGGTTTAATTAATGTTCCTCGTTATGTTAGGAAGAGAAACTTGCACATTCTCTAACGAGGCAGACGTAACATTCCCATACCTATTTCCACTGCGATCGCACACCAATAACTGACGGCTCTTTATTTTATTACCGTCTATCTTCTTCCTCTTCTCACTCGCACTTTTGGTAGATGGCATAACGTTCATTTGTAGCCTTATAGTTTTATTGACATGTACTAAACTGCACCCCTACCCAATAAACTACTATCAGGCCACTCTCGACCACACGGCTAATAAGACCACCGTTTGTTTATACCCAATTAAATATTGAGTACTTTCTTTTCTTTCTCCTTTATTTTCCTTTTCCTATATCTGATTTATATGGTGTACAATATGGAGTTATTGTATTTAATAACTGCCTGTGGGTCTAAGTTGCTTGGTTCTACTGGAAACATTTATGAACTGGTCCCACCAATAGCGTGGGTGATGTAGTTTTTCCATGGTCTTACTAGCGTTTGTTTTCATAACTTGTTATCTGTAAGAAGTTACAACGCTTTTGGAATAAGAAACATATTTCAGAAAACGAAAAAAATTATGTATGTAATTGTAAAGCACATTTGGACAGCGACAAATAAAGTTCCAGAGAGCTGACACTCAAAATTTAGCAGATATATAAAAAACATACAGTCAAAGGACAAAATATTGTTTATTTTACGTATTTGTATATACATATAGTTTGTTTAAATGAACTTCAAATTCAGTAGTGCCAAGGACAACAATATTTGCTGTAGTATTACTTAATCCGCTAGTTTCATGGGTTATAAAGTAACTGTTCCACAGGTAAAGCAGTTTGGCAGTAACACCACCGACAAAGTAAATTACCCGTAATATTATCAGTACAACGAAGCAGTTGGACCACGGGCAATCAATGATTGTATTGTATCGCCGCAGAAGCTACTGGAAGTAATAGATAACATCTCGCAGTGGCCTCTGGGAACCTGACCCTCATCCAACCAACAATTATTAATAATAATAGATCGGGTCTATTTCCGAATCTAATGTAGAGGCCAACCCGAGTTTTAAAAATGATTAACGACTGCTAAAGTGTGTAACAATTACTCAAACAATTACCGTAAGGATTGAAAGCGATATTGAAAGGATTGATATTTTGCCAATAATGGCAAATCGGAAAGTAAGTTAATTGAATGTTTGTTACAAACATCGAATATACAGCCATGTAACTTCCTTCTTTCAATATACTAAAGAGTATATTTAATAAGTATATTGTTACCAGACACGTAACAGTAAGGTTGTTAAGTTAAATCGGAGAAAAAAACGGAAATCTCTATAGAGGCTCCAGCTAGAGGGGGAAAGAGTAAGAAAATAGAGTGGGAACAAAACCGAGGTTCCGAATAAAACATTACCATTATGTATTTGCTAAAAGTTTCTCACGTAGCTGCGACTCTAAGTCACTTCCGCTTCTCTAAGAATGGAGGATCTAGTCTAATGTAAAATATAGTCGATAAAAACAAAATATGACATTTTATTTTTAAAAATAAATTTTGTCAAATTCCAAATAATAAGAGTCATGATTATTTATTATTATACTTCTAACATGAATTATGTCATAGCGCAAAGGCCAGACGCAATTATTTCTTATTATGTTGATAGGTTACGCCATTTCCCTGTTTCGTAGCTCTAACAGATACAACTCTTGTAGTACTTCGTTTCTACGACTATCAGTACATTTTAAGGAAAAACAATGTTCCACGTTTATAATTCCACGAAAACGACTAAACCTCAACCGTGACACAGATCGTACAATCAAATTCCAACCTTAACTTATTGCAATAAACATTACATCAAAATGATCCCGTACGCTTCCATGCGTGTCTGGACGCGAGAATAGTATAATGCTGGGAATGTGATAGGAAAAAATGTGCATGAGAGGGTTTGATAGAGCGAGAGGGAAGACCATTCAGAGATCAGTGAGCGTGCTTCCGCTGCGTGAAGGGGATCAGGTACGTTTGTGGGAATAAGTCAGGTGGGATCGGAATGATAACGAACTAAACATGTCAGAACAACACTCAATTGGAACATTAATGTCCTTGAACGTTGAACGTGGCAGTTTCGATTTTATACTTATAGAACAGCGGACAATAAGACCAGACAGACCCGTGAATAATTTCATGTAATAACGTTACTTTGGGCAGGCAAGGAAAGTTAATCGTTGGCTATTTTCAGAATTTATCTGACGTCAATTATCTTTCGATGTCTGGCTTCGAATTCAATAGTTCCTTTTTTGAGTTAATATAGTACCGTCATTTTTGTCGTATATCGTAATTCGTATACTAGCAATTACAATTGCTGATAAAGTGTATTGATAACATGCCAGCCACGCTACTACTATAAAATTTAGTCGAAGAATTCATTAGACGTTTATTACAAATGCATCCATGGTACATGTTTGGAAAATGTAGAATATACAACCTAGTAGCTTTAGGAATTAAATAATGTCGAGTGCGATCAGGAGTTAGTGTAATGTGAAGTGTTATGTACATGTAATGTGTGTAGTGAATGTAGGAGCAAAATTGTCAAGAACATTTCTGCACAGTTCAGGTTTAAGTAAAGAATCTCATGGTGAATGGCGTAAGGAGCAAAACATAATTATTTAGATCTTATTAGATTCAACATTCTACATTATTTACTATCGTTTTTTTATGTTAATAGTCGACAAACGAGCAGACGAGCCACCTGATGGCAAGTGGTCACCGTCACCCATAGACATCAACAAGACCAAAGGTATCACTGATGCATTGTCGGCCAGGATTAATATCCTTCTAATGAAGAAGAAGAGTTATTTAGCTTAATTTCCAATATATGCATGTTATGTATATAACTGTTAGTGGGTACGTCATATCTGTCATATCGACCGTGTGTTGGCGCATTCATGATAATTAATCCACTTGCTAATTTGGGTACTTTTACTTCTTCTAATGAAGAAGGTTAAATTAAGGTACTGGCTCTCAACCTCCCAGCCTGAACACGACGAGTTGTTTAGCGGCTGATTCAAGCAGAAGGGTGGTAGCTGGCCAGGCAGGCTTCACGGAAAGATAATAATACCAGTATTAATATTAATGACTTAATAACAGTACCGATTATATAATCCATACGCGAAGCCCTACCATCAAGCAGGGCGGCTTCTGTGACACCCTGTTCTGCCAGGATGGGATTAAGGGAGAGTATTCTAAACCGCCCCAATACGGCTATCAATATCGTATCTATTTTGTGTAATTAAGTAGTATATCCTTTACGACTCATCGAGATTGAGGCTCATCTAAAAATGTGTGTTATTCATTTTTCAATTGATAATTTAAAAAATTAAGCTTTAACAGTGTCAAAAGATTAAGACGGGCTTTCCGCTACCTGTGTGATGTGTATAAATAGTTTAAAAAGAGCACAATCGTCCAATCAATAGAGGTCGTCACTTAAATCAGTGTAGATCTCAATCAGTTTAATTGGTCTATCCTCGTCTTCCCGTCCATACCTCACCGTGATCAACCTCAGTCAGAGATTCTATGGGTTAAGTATTTCCTTTTAACGTTAACGTTTCCCGAAAGATTTTATAATCGATAATAAAAGAAAGTAATAAGCAATTATTTATGTGGTCAGTGTTTTAAAAGTTTATTTTAATGGTAGGTTAACGTTATTTAGCTTAATTTCCAATATATGCATGTTATGTATATAGCTGTTAGTGGGTACGTCATATCTGTCATATCGACCGTGTGTCGGCGCATTCATGATAATTAATCCACTTGCTAATTTGGGTACTTTTACTTGATGTTTCTCCCGAGTTTCGCTGGCGACATAAATATTTTTCTGCTTATCGTCATATTGAAGGTGTCATGAGAATGATAAATTCATATTTTAATATTTTTGATTTCATTCCGAGTCCAGTGAGGAGCAATTACCATCAATGGAGATTTACAAATACAATGACAATTCTATCAGAAGTGCAATATACTGAAGTTTTCGTGTTTAATATTGTGTTACTTGTTTTTCGACACACATGATCTTTTGTTACTTTGTCAATATATGATTCTCTACTACAGTTGTTTAAACAAAGGATTTTACAAAGTGTATAGAATAAGGTGTATACATCTTTTCTAATATCATAAAGTAATTTTGTGATTTTGTGAATTTTTATGGGCATGCGGTGGATAATCTCCAGAATCACGGCTATTTGAAAATTATTGTACCATTCGGAAGGTACGCTATTCCGGATGGATAGAGGCTATTGAGTATGTAAAATAATTTAACATTAATTTATTTTTTAACCGTTCATTATTGTCGTAACCCGAAGGAAGACGGGACAAGTTTCTTGTATATCACCGTTAGCGGACCGCCCCCAACTCTGTGCAAGAACAGCCAAACATACATGACTGTGCCATTCGGTGCGTTACATCAGCCAAATAATGTGGACACAATGCATTATTAAATCGACATTAATACGTGCGGGTCATTTTAATTTATAATAGGCTTACTGACGCGTAACGAAGTTTAAACTGCAAACGATGCATTCACAGCACACACAGATACGAACTGCGTGAACTATAGTAACCTATTTATCATCAGAACTCATAATAGTTCAACTTACTGCCGATACGTTACTGGTCACGTACCAGAAGAGAGGTGATATAAATACTTCGTAATAGCGCACCGTGCAAGTCAAGTCGGGCAAGGAATAGTTGATCTTAAACCCCAATGAAGGTTAAAAATAATTACTAGTCACATATTCATAAAGTTATCATCAAAGTACAATAACTATAAAACCACGTGAGCGGCGAAATCTCAAAATGTGTCAATCTACCGAGCGTTGTCAGTCATTCTAGAAGGCTCTAATTGAATTCAAATTCGAATTCAAAATAATTTAATCATAGGTATTCAGTAAATACACTTATGAACGTCATTTTTTGCTTCTACCACCGTTTCGAAAAGATGCTTTAACAACGAGGAGAAGAAACGGCGAAAGAAACTCCTCAGCACAACTTTTAAACAATATATGGTAATTACAAAAGTTTAAACCTGTGCGGAACTGGTTTCGACACTAATTTTGTCCAGGCATCCTTGTCATCATGTACTCATCTATACTATAATATCCTTTGCCTATAAGTTGTGTTTTAATGCGACGCTTAAAAGTTCTAATGGGCAATTCGCGTAACGACTTAGGAATCTTATTGTAAAAACGAACTCTAAGTACCATAAAGAAACGCTGAACCTTTTGAAGACGAAATGCAGATGTAACCAAATTATGCATATTGCTGTTTCATGATTGCGTGTATCACTTTTCTGCTTATACATATTTTTTTTTAATAAATACTAAATATATACTGACTGGCTACAGTGAGTACACCTATTTCTTTAAATTTTTCTCTTAATGACTAACGCGAATTTAATCTGTATATAGCTCTAAATGCTCTTTTCTGTAATATAAATATTAAATCAATGTCCGCTGATTTACCGCACATTAGGATACCGTAACATGACTATGACTATGAAAATAAGAGTATGAAATAAAATAAGACTATGAAAATAGGCAAAATAAACAAGTATGGTAAGAGGGTTGTTTTATTAGGTATTTATTGTAAACACTGACTACAATGCCATTCGCCTAATTTTAATGGATAAAAGTAAGCTTATGATGGAAACCTATACGAAATATAGATACGGTTCCGTATTCATATCAGGTTCAGCGTTCTTATATGGGGCTTGGAGTTCGTTTTTACAACGATGTTCTAAAGTTGGTACGTAAAATACCTATTGGATCTTTTAAGCGACGTGTTAGAGCACTGCTTGTCGGTAAAATATATTATGGTATAGAGACACGGAAACGTTCATAATATTTTACCATTTATAGCCGGCTGGTGCATACGTAACTTGTTCTAGTTTATGTTGAGATCGAAAAACAAAGTCACATTCGACACAGTTAAGTAACGTTTCGCTTATATAATATGAATATACTACAAATGTTATTAATTAATTAAAATAATTTTCAGTAAAATATTAATATATAGAGGCACTAATATACAGTGGCATACCAAAAGATGTTTTCATTCAAGAGACCGATTCTCGCGTAAAGAATTTCCCGTGCCATTGAAAATGGCGAATGTTTATACCGAGCGCGTAAACACGCCGCGGAGTCATGGAGGGTTATAATTAATCTGCCGGTCACGAGCAAGGCCGCGGTGTCATCTTTTATCTCACTTTGACATTATAGCTATGCTACGGGTAAATAACTCTCTTCAACGTTCGCAGCTTCGGTTTTACAGACAAATCTAGGCGATACGTGCGCATACTCAGGATGTTAGTCGGAGCTAAAACTAGTCGGGATTTTAATAATAAATAATGAACGTTTACACACTCACACCCCCGCACTAGGATTCCCTGTGTTGCGGGTGGCGTGGACATACATAAATATGACATTACAAACACCCATGACCCGGGAACAAACATTTATCTGTCACATAAATGTCTGCCCCGGCCGAGATTCGGACCCGTACCACACGCACCGCAAGGCAGGGTCACTACCAACTGGGCTAGGGACTCGTCAAAAGGTTACCTAAAAATTACCTAAAAATAACTCGTAAGTCATATATTATTATATTAAAGATATCTCTCCCGTTTGGAAGAAAACTCAGTGACAAAAATAAACGTTATATTTTTAAGAATTCTTAATAATAACAGTAAGACTCACCGGTTGAATAAAAAATGTTCGATTGGTTCGATATAACTTTAAGTAAAATAATATATCAATATATCTTGAAAATAACTTTGTGATACAGCAATATCATCTATCCACATATTTGTTGTCCTGAGCGGTAAGTTAGTCCAATAAGGAGATAACGAGTTGATCCAACGAATAATCCACATTGTACATACATACATATGTACTGACGTAATCACGCTTGCGTAATGAATCTAAACACCTCCAGCCCTGTCGTCCATGGTAATTAAACATATTGTTAATACCTGATCATTGTGTACATACACTGCCGATTACCTAGATACTTTTAATATTCAAGTTTAACTTTTAATAAAATAATATTTATAGGTATAAATGTTTCAGATAAGTTACACAGAAAAAGACAAACAGAGATTACAAAAAAATATATATTTTGGCCTCTACGCAAGTAACAAATTAAAATTTTATATTCGACCACGTTATAGTTTTATTATTAGTATAAATTAGGTTACATTAAAAGTTATTTTTGTATATTTCCAAATTATTTTCGTGCTTTTTGCTTATGTACCTTTAGCCTTTATCGTACGACCTCATTATCATAATCATAAGTGAAGCGGTCGACAGTTTACTGTTTTGACACTGCTGATAACGAGTGTCAAGAGGTTCTCGCGACCTTCGATAAAGACGGTCCGATGTTACCAGCCGACAAACCAGCGGTCGCCCGCCGATGGTCACTAGCCATCGACGCCTACCTCGTCTCCCTGCTCTCGCGTACCAGATGCGTCATAGCTATCACTTACTGCAACCGAGAAACTTAAAACATTCATCGAGTACTTCGCCGTACAGGTAAAAATACAGATTGAGCGATCCTCGACAGGAGGTATCGTTTGCCATTATATCGTTCGTTATCTGTAATTAAGTAGAGTGCAATATAAAAAGGGGATGTTCGTTTGAGCTCTAGGATGGGTGGAGCTTCATAAGCCCCGAAAGAGATGATACACTTGCAATAAGTCTGCAGTTTTGTCTGAGGTTAGTCGCCGGTGTCGACGGTCTGACCGCTTAACGGATGTCAATAACGAGACAATAGGAACATATTATTTTGTGAGCAGAATAACAAGTCGACCGCAGAAATACTGCAATACACCTGTTCAAAGCGATTCGTTCCATTTGCTAATTAATGTACCTACTTTATTTAAAATTCGCACGTATATAATCATTTTGGACTTTGTAAAGAACAATAATTTTGTCAGCAAAAGGGATTAGCTAATATGAGTTTTTCTTCAGTGAGCATTAGTTAACAATAATTAACAGCAGGAACAGCTTTTTATATAACTTCGTTTATAAATAGAGTACATATACATGTGGTTCCGTAAAAAACACTATAATGTTACTTGAAAAGCAAGTCGAAGTACAATATCATTCTCATTTTAACTTGTTATTAAACTCTCGTGCATGTTATCTTCTGTGTGTCTCAGAGTGTAGATATATATCACTTCGTATATTTATCGGTTTTGTTAAGTCTGTAAGTGGTGATCCTTTACATATGTAGATATACATTTATGTTGCATAGTTAATTGTAAAACACAATCCACATTACCAAAAGTGAAACAGCTCCTCACTCGAACAACCCTATGGTATGAATAGGGAATTATTTGAACTAATATGTAGTACATTCCGCAGCGTCTCGTTCTAATAATACATTCACGTTTGCTATTTACTCCTCATAATGAAGCCTTCTATGAGAGATTTCCGCAGAGTGTGCTACTAAACATTGAGACTACTCGTATATCAACAACGAGATTACTGTACTGAGAGAAAAAAACGCAGATTTAAAATATTAAAATTAGTTTCACCGTCATTTTTTTATGCAATTAGTCGACAAACGAGCAAACAAGCCACCTGAGTTAGTGAGGGGTCGCCTGGTGAGTGGTCGCCGTTACCCATACACTCCTGTAACACCAAAGGCATAATAGCAACTATTGCCGACCGAAAAGGAAGCGGGGGACCGTCTATTTTGGAAGGAGGGTGGTAGCTAGCCAGTCGGGCACGATACCCTAACTCCATGCAAGAACCGTCGGGATTAATCTGGATAGGATACAGAGCCTAGCGACCTCCACCAGGAGGGACCTTTATCTAAGCAAGTATCTAATTCGCAGTTCGTAAATGAGACACGATACATACAACATAATAATGTTGTTTATCAATGTTTACATTATCTATTGAAACTTGTTATTGTTTTAAACTTGCCGTCCTCCAATGCCCATTTTGAAATGTTTAAGAATTTTGTTGCTAACATAATAAAAACATGCAGGCTTTAGGAAATTAACTATTACAATTTTAACTTTAAATTTTTCAATGTCCAAGAAACACTTGGATAAATTTGTAACAGACGCGACATTTTTATATTTATTAATAAAAAAAAACGTAATATTGATAGTATTTGGTATAATTCAATACTCATTAATTTACTTCTCTTATTGCACTAACCCAGCCATCTAGACAATTCGGCCGCGGCGATACTCTCAAGAAACTGACGGAATTCTATGACATGCACTTTATATGGCTACACCGGCTGACACTGTCCGACTGACGTGTTGTTACTGATTTACATTATTGCATAATGTACCACTTATGTTCTCTCGGAACTGCCGCCGAGTACCTAAAATATCGTAGCCCGATCGAAGAATTTACCATTCCATGAAATGATATTTGTTTCATAAGACGGGCGTGGATTACGATTTAAGAATATTACCAATCGAAGGTTAGCTATTTAACGATTGTCTACGATCATGTCACAGACATATAAACATATCTTATATCTGTTGTTTGCCAAACATATGTAGATAAGTCAACTGTGCCGTAACATATGCACATGAATGAGCATTTTCTTGCTTCGTTATATCGTTGACCTGAACATTTAATCGACAATGTTACTGTTATCAGTCACAACGAAATGGTATTTTGGCAATATTGCTAATATATCTTGACCGGTAGTCGGTGTTCTTGATATACGGGTAATTTTGCAATTCAATCTTTGGCCTTCACAATACCGCTGGGTACGTGGAAATTCTTAACCGATAAATTCTTAACTAATTCTTTAACCGATTCGCATTGAAGCAGCGTGGTGGATTAGGCTGCAGACCTTCCCATTTATTGCTTCAATGGCTCATCGTCGGGGGAAATTAATAGCACGCTCGGTACTTGTACGGAATAAAACAAAACATGCAAGCGAAGCAATTTTATTGCTCGTTAATTTCGTATAATACATTCCTATGATTGGAACGACTCGGAGCTTAAACGTTATCTCTTACATCTAATAGAAACCGAAATGTGCCAAGCGCGATGTGGGACGCCTCACGCCAGATAAAAATACTACGATTCGCTTTTTGTGTAACGGCCGTGTTAGACGAGTGAAACTTAAGACGTCGAGGAGCATTCTAATAAGTGAATGTGGTTACGAGGAACTGTTTTAAAATCTTCATCTTCACTCGACATGGAGGTTGTGGGCGTACGGTAGTAGAACCACCAAGTGATTGCCACTTGGTGTTCAGAAAAGGCTATCGGTAATTAAAAAAAAGTGTAAAAGTGAGAAGTTGTACCATCATTAACTCATTTCGATGCGCGCCTCGTCGTCTCAGCACGTCTACAAGTCCGTACAGAAGACTACATTCATCGACGCAGTCGATATGCCTTTACTTTTAAACACAATCAATAAAGAAGCGAAAGTTCGTATGGTGATCGTTGCGCTCTACAAATTGCATTAGGTAACGCGCGTTGCAACACTACAGGCGCGCAGCTCGCAGCTCGCAGCCCGCAGCCCGGCGACCACGTCTGGACTCGAGACAGCTGGCTCGCTACAGCGTTCTCTCGTCAGCTAAATGCTGTGCATGCAAGCGTTTGTCTCTTTTTACCGTAGCTTTTTCGTTTGATCGGTACTAAAGAAGTTTCGCTACGTTGATAGAAAGATCATATTTGCACTCTCGCCTGCTCCGTCAGCCGGAGGCGGCGCTAACTAATTTACATCGAATTAAATCACCGCACATAAATACATACGTAAACCTCGAGATACCTGTTCGAGACAAAACCTGCTCTGTTACACCGTAGGTATAATTTATATACTTGTCTACGTTAGATTTTTTCTAAACTTATTAATTATTGATCGCTTCTCTCGAATTTGAATATATGTCCCGATGTTGCTCGTATCATTGACGACACCGATAATATTACCCACGAGGTTCAAGCGTAAGGCAGTGCGAGAGATGAGCGGGCGAATGTCGTAATGCACCACATTAGCACTACAGTCGGATGTGTCCCGCATACTTATCATACTACTTATGTTCATAGCTGTTACCTTTTGTCTTTATTGGCAACAACAACGTATCAAAATCTGTAAGTATACTAGAAATGCACCCTTTCGCATCAGAAACTATACATAGTCAGTTTATGAATAGGGCCCGCACACGAACCAATTGTTATTTACTTTAATCTAGTTAGGCGATTGAATACAACAGTTTAATGTTTACCCTATACTGTTGTGTGTTTAGTTTTTCCTATTTCTCCTAATTAGAAACTTTATTCGTTTATTGAAATAGCTGCGGAAAAGCAGTCAAAATTTATTTATTAGCCTCTTAACAACGAATAATAATGACCCATTACATATATAAGTTAAAATACGCTAAGCATAATCTAAATTTATTCGGAGTTTCCGGGTCACAAGTGTACAGACAGACAGACCGTAAGGCAAACAAACATTCCATAAAAAAAAATTTTTGGCCTCTTTCGATTACAAAGCCTATCTATCTACATTTAAATTAGGGATGTTAAGGATATGACATTTCGTATCTGGATACGGATATATGAATAATATTATACCGCTTGCGGTTACGGATATTAAATTATTTCGGATTATCCGATTGGTTCGTATCATTTCAGTTAAGTATATTAAATGCTTTATAAATCGTAAATAAATATATAATGTATTTTCCAAGGTTTACTTGAGTTTGACTTTACAAAATGTCTAACACTGACTTTATTTCTAGGTATTATCTGGTATTACAATCATAGAAAAGGACAATAGCCTTAAAATTTAATAATAAAAACTGTCTAAAAATGAGAGCGACGTGGATTGTGCTTCTGTTCGGCCAGCGAAAATCTGGCATAGTGTTTCGTTTAGACTGCTCATATCCCAAATTATTGGAAACTTTTATCGGATTCGGTTACGGTTTCGGACATATCTTTATTGCGGATAACCCATAGTTTCGATTACGGTTACGGAGCTCCAAACATCCCTCATTTAAATTTTCAAAAAATATTTAACGTACGTACAGATTCGGTCCCGTTACAGTTTTGTTATAGATAATATCAATTATATTACAGACATAAACCTTGTCTTCAAAATGTTTTTACTATATTCCAAACATTGTTAAAAGTTATGATAATTCGAAGTAACAAAAAATATCCACGCTTCTATAATTACTTATTGTCGACCAATCGTTAAATAACGGTTTGTTATTAGTCTTTTTATTAATAACACTACGAAAATAGGTTAAAGAACTGAGGAGAAAATGGTAACACTAGAATAAAATATCCAACTTAACATTAAAATCGGGGCCTTCCATCGAAATTCTTTTAATATAATGAAGACTAAAATGCTCGTTTCAATTCGCCTTGAACTACTTCGATGTTGGCTTTGTTTTTATTAACCCAGTGCTCGGTCTGCTTAGTCTTACAAATAATAATTTAACTGCATCTATATTAACAAACAAACGGAGTCCAATGAACGCTAAAAATAAATAACTGTAGGAACATTGATTACACTTCATTTCTTTTCTTAATGTGTTTTGTCAATGAACTTATTCTCGTAGTTTTTCGATATCTTTCACATATACTGTACGTCAAGGACTTAAATTTAATAAACATTGTATTAGAACCGTTTTTAGGTCTTGTACAATTTTACACGAGATAATTTTTTCCTTATAAGTTTTTTTATCTGAAATTAAGTGGTATAAACAGCTAGAAATCGCCATTAAAATTTGTTCAAAAGACCGCTATTCTTGAGAACAAGAGTTGTACAGCTCATACTTTAAGACGGTTTAAGCATACATATATTATTGAGGGCTTACCGCAATCATACTGTATGAAAAACCAATCACCAGTTTTGTATTGTGTTAAATTAATTTCGGAACTAACTTATCTTTATACGTAGTGTACAGTTTTTACGCTACGCCTTATATAAAGTGCTTAGTCAATGATCCTCGATTGTAGCAATTGAAATCTCTAGTCTCACAGTGCATTTTATTTTGTTTAATCAGACTATCACGATTGCGGCACGAAGCCTAGTTAAATACAATTATGCTAGTATTTACAAAAAACGAATCACTGAACAAATAAGATTAGTCAATTGCATTCGTATAAAATACTTCGCAATGTTTTCTCTGAAGAACTCTATAATACTGGTAAATATTCAAGCGTTTACACGACACTTAAAACGTTTGACCTGGCTTTCAAATAAAGCTCGATAAACAACAAAATACTTACAGAATATTAAATTTATCTTGTATTTGTCAAGGACGTTAGGCGCGTTATATTTATAAGCAAATCCTTTTAAATAAAAAATATCAAATAGTGACGATTAAATAGAAATATGAATACATCTAATCACGTTTTTCGAATCCTTCTTACATCAGAGAAAAGTAAAAGTTGGAATGCAGTGCAGTAACGAAACATGGCTTACCTCTAGCCCAGCCAGTGAGAACATTTCCGAGATACGCCACCTTGTAGACAGGGTCGGGTTCGCTGATTCGCACACTATTAGTACGACGCAGCAGCCGGCCTAGTCCTCTGGACAGCCTGCCAATCGCGCGTGCCGTAAAATCCTTTCCTGTTGCTCCGTCTCCCAAAGAAACTTCTGCTGGCAAAATGGATTTCCCTTGTGTATTCTCTTTTATCGCAATAAGCTTTGGAATCGTTAATGGTATTGTCTTCTTCCGCTCCGGCGTTAGGGTTTTTGCTTGATTCACGCTATATACGTTACAATTTTTTTTAAAGCTCTGGCTCGTATCTTTGGTATTATCTGCGCTGTATTCAGTCTTATCCGATTTATCCACATATGTTGCCTTCCCGTTGAGATTCTCACTGAGAGAATTATTATTCAAATTGTCGCTCTGCCCATCGCTAAACCGGCGTTCGAGACTGGAGCGCCTTTTCGCTAAAGATGGATTTCGCATAAGTATGCTAGTCTCGCTAGAGCTTCTATTTTTCAAGATGTGTATTTTTTTAACACGTGAGACCCCATTGTCGACTTCGTCCGCGTTGACCGTCCTCTCAGTTTTCCCCTCCTCATCCAGAAAGCGAACTCTTAGTCCATTTGGTTTGGAATCATTAGCGAGTTTCTCAGTCTCTTGCATTCGGTCCGACTGATTTTTTGCGCCCGCGTCTAAGCAGTGGCGTTCGTTTTCACTCAATGAGCCGCGAGCCATTTTTCTTTGAATAGGCCTGAGGTTTACGAACACTATTACATTCTGAACAACACAACTGTCGTACACGATCTCCGTTCATGGGAGTTTCTACCCGAGCAGCAGGCTACATCTGAACCAGTCACTAACAAAATACACATAGTAGTACACAAGTCGTCCATTAAAGAACGACACCGGTTTGGAATGTAGCCTTCTCCACACTCAATGCACTCGTCGGTTCGTTAGTGAAAACGTTTACAGAAACTATGCGGCTTTTAATTTCGATGGATCCACTCAATTATAAGTATTGCGAACTGTAAGCGAATAATTACTTCGATAATAAGTCACAATTTCGAAACTGTATCCGCGGAGGCGAATAACTGTGCGTGTATACCGCCCGGCGTTTCACAGAGGAATGGTGTGCGCGCGCGGCGGGCGGCGCGGCCGCCGGACTCAATCCAGACTGATTTTAATGATCCAAGAATTATAACTGCGGCACTAATGTATCGCGTCATCAGCTCCGACCTGACCTGTGGCAAACAAAAAAAATATACGATTTAGCATAGGCAATGCAAGTTAATGTGATAATTACTTGAGTCTGCCAAAACAAAGCTTAAATCATAGATTTTACTGGTTTCATTCTTTTCATGTACTTTTGGGGCTGGCTGGTAGTAAACATATGATCTATTTTTATTAATTTAATTTAACAGATCATATGTACATGAATGAGATGCAGCGGACACTCAATATCCAGTGTATAGCATGTGCGGCTCTTGCAAAGTTCTAAAGATTTCTGACTTAACTTGACACTAATTAATACTTACAAATTAAACCAATAATTCTTACATCGTAACAACAAGTAAGCATACATCATAACCATATGACACAACATTATAACCATTACACTGACAGAGCGGAACAATGAAAAATGTTAAATGGTTATTCTTTTTGCGCTGTGGTTTATGGTTTGCGCGATAACAGTATAAAGACTTAATACATATTATGAAGAATATTGTTGTGAACGTTGCACGTGCTTTTTATTACATTCAGTTCTTATTTCAACTCATAATATTATACCATATATTAATATTGAGCACTTTATTTATTTATCACAACATTCAACTTTAAAACCGCAAAAAATGAAAATAAATATTTGAACTATAAGTCATTATGTGAAATGAATCGTCGATTACCCGCTGCAGCCAACTCGAATTTTTGACGCTTTTAAAAAACCATCCCCAAGTCAAATATATCATATACAGATGTAATAATATTTGGCAACCCCAACACATAGTTGAAATGACTTTAAGGTCATTTTGATTCATACCTTTTTGCCTCGCCGAAAAATAAATACGTAAATAATTAACTGTTATTACGCTATTTATGCAAATATAAATCGTTTTATTATTTAGAGAAAACAATTATGTTTTTAAAATAAATAATTATGTATCTAAGTAATATTTTAAACAGATATCTATATTGTTTATAGGGTTGTTATGAATGTGACATTTCGGATCTGGATACGGATATATGAACGATATGTAACAGGTTTCGATTACGGTTATGGATATGAAATTATTTCAGATTAACCGATTGTCTCGGATAATTTCGGTTATGGATATTACATGATTTACAAGTTGGAAAAGTAATATAATGTATTTACAAGGTTTGACTATATTTGTGGGTTTTATGTGATATTATAATCACAGAATAAAACGATAGCCTTAAAAATGAAATAATATATACTGTCTACAATGAGGACGACGCGGCCAGTGCGTCAGCTCGGCCGGCGGAACCTGGCATAACATGTTCCATGTAGACGCTGTCCCTGGCCGAAATTATTCGAAACCTTTTTATCGGCTACGGTTACGGTTTCGGAAGTAATTTTATTTCGGATATCCGATAGTTCCGGTTACGGTTACGGAGCTCTATAACATCCCTAATTCTTCATTCTTGTAATAATGGAAATATTTTATAATTTAAATACAATTTATTGGTCAAGAGTACAATTATATGATAATTATTTAACTGTGTAAATCTAACAATCAGCCAAGTGCATGTCCGTTCAAATACAGTGAAGGATTCCGTAGTACCTAGAGGGAGTAATTAGAATTTTATCAACACAAAACTTCTATGAACAACAAACTAAAATCGTAAAAATGAATTAGCGCGAGCCCAATTTATTCTACGGCTCAAAAACTGGACAACACGTTATTAAAACCAATATACGTTAAAAATATTTGTAGGATCACCATCTAGATTCCAACTCATATTTGTAAAAAATGCGGGGGGGAGGGCAATTGTTACGAGTTTAGAATCGTGTAACTCGCCAACCATTGACCTCCTCGTTGAATGAACTGAGAAATGATTTTACACGTTTTAATCAGCATTTGACCAATATCGCAGAGCAAGTAATAAGCAGACCCTCGCTTTCAGCTCAGCCAGCAACAGATCGACGTCTTCGGTAAGTTTGAAAGCTCTCAGTATTATATTTCTATCCATATAAAATACACCTCACTTATTCATATCTATCTATACATGTATTCTATCTTAGCGTAGCGGTTCGTGACTATTTACAAACATACCAAATTTCGTACAAATAATATCCGTGTACAGTCGTTCTAACATACGAACACACGATTGCGGACGTCACGAAATTATACAGTTTTTACCATGTATCTACGGAATCCGAGAAATAATAATGGAAAATTATTATTTGGATAACGTATTTCAATCTTTCAATTATACCAGCAAAACCTAAAGACGTTTCTGCCCCTGTACTTAATTATCTGATGCTCCGTTTCCAAATAATTATGTAGGTATACCAATTTTCATCAGTTGAACTATATCGAAATTTATATATATCTATATAAATCTGTTGAGATTTTCGTATATGTCTCGATATAACTCAAACACAACTATAGTATAAGTTTTTTCTCCGTGCAGTTTACGTCATAAAACGTCGGATGGTGAAGCGAGAGGATGAAAGTTTGTTTACAAATCCGAGAATTTTGAAGCAAGCTCTGAAATTTTTTTGACTCTTGGTTAGAAATAATGAAACACATGTTTCAATGTTTTTGAAAAATCAATCCCTTAGGTGGTAAAATAAGGTATTAAAGTTTGTTTAAAAATCAAACAATTTTAAAGCAAACACCTTGTTGTAATTAAAGTTTCAATTACTGCACAAAATAGTTTTTTACTGAAATAAAATTATCAATACGTTTAAATAAGGGTCATATCTACAAAAAATTCCAAAGTTGATTAATCTTATAACTGTACATTCATAAGGCTCGGTTTAAACAAAAAAATATTAAAATGCGACTAAATACATTTTTCTTCCTTTTTTATTTTTAATTTAACTTTTTGTTATATTTGACAATCTATAGATTTCGCTACTACCGTTTCAACCTTGCCTAAAGTTAAGCAACCATAGATAAAACATTTTCTCGTAATAGCGCTGTTATTAAAAAAATCTAATCCATCCACTATTTTTTATCATTTTAGAAACCACTGCCTTTAAGAAGCCAGTATTCAGAGCTAGGCTAACACTGTTGCTCAATACATTGAGACTTTTAATTACAAATAGAGTATTTTATTTTATGTAATTACAAAGAAAATTCAAAACATAGACTATTTTGACAATATTGCGGATAGTTCTTGACATTGGATAAATAAATTGAAAACACTTCCTCGCAGCCGCGAACAAAAGCTATCGTAAATTGTAACCTGTATTGCTCGACCACAACTGAATTTTATTTTCCAACTTAATTTATGTTATGAACTTTATTTACCAAAGTAAGTGACGATACATAATTGTGTAGATACTGCGAATGTTTAATTGCGTGCTAAATTTTGAATAACACATATGAGTATGTCACATAAGTAACATATATTTTAAAAACAATAATAGAATATTAATCACGCGGCGGATACTAAAAAGTTAACAAGAAACTAAATATACCTAAGTTTCATATAAATAGAAGGGAATAAAAAAAGTTAACATAAGGCACAACAATCAGTCACGTGGCCTAACAATACATAATATACATATAACAACAGGTTATCGTGGTATTCAAGTTGTTTCCTGCAGTCGAAGTTGCCACAAGGTGCATTAACATGCGTCGTCTCGCCGCTTCCGTGCGATCGGACGGGCCACGGATCGAAGGACTGCGAGGAGGAAGCGTCTGCGGTCCGAGCTGAGCAGAATACAAAACTGACAACGCACCGGCCACCGTCCGCCATCCGCGAGCACGTAACGTTAATTTACCTTAATACGAACAGTCCTATAGCCGTGTTCGTAGTGACCCTGCCTGAGAGAAGTTCGGGCTTAGATAAGTAATTGTCCTCGAGTCTTGGCTTCTAATATACTTAGGTTGTATGAGTCGTTGCAGAGAATCCTAGTGTGGATTTATATGTGTAAGTTCATTTGGTTATGTAATTAATGTCATCGTCAGCTCGAACTACGACGGAAATGATATTGTAACTAAACGTAAGTGCTCACTTCACGACAGGTTAGAGTAGAGTTACTTGTCGGCAGAAATAATGAATAGATAATTAAAAATTCAGTATCATTCATCTGTCACGTGTCCACCACCTGACATTTGACAGCACCCGACATCAGTTTAATAGACTACTCACTAAAAAAAAAAAAAACGCGGTTTAAATCATGATTAACCGTATCGGCAGCTATGACAATAGTACGGTTTTTATAAATGTATACGTTACCAGGAAAAACCTAAACTTGAACAAAACAGCTATTGAAACGTCAAGATATTTCTCGGGAGACAAGACATTTATGACACAGGTTAAACGTTAAGCCGGCTTGTGGTTGCAGTACCTTCATGTTTTTTGATGCGTCGCTCTCTAAATAACGTACACCAATGTTATTATTACGCAGCGCAGCAGGTAAAAGCCAGTAACAATTAATTTTCGAGTCACGTGCGCTGCACGTGTTTATATCTCATTAAATAGTTAGGTAAATAAGTTATTAACTTTAGCAAATTAATTAGCATAATATTAAAAAATAATCTGTTACGTACATATACCCTCGAAACCGTATTACTCGGCTTTGAATATATACATATAACGAATGATGGATCGATCGAATTACCGATATCTAGGGTTTTGCTCAGTAGGCACTTTAAGGTGAGATATAGCATATCAATTCTCAAATAGTGTCGTGTTCAAGAGCTCAGCGACAGACAAACAGTCCGGCCACCCACCTGATGGTAAGTACACCGCGGCCTTTGGACGTCAGTTACACTAGGGGAGTCGCTAATGCGTCGATTGGAGTTCTAAGAATGCATCCGAAATACATTAAAACTTTTCACGGTCCACTATTTAGGTGGTCGGTATATAGTTCACCGAGACAGATAAATTGGTACCAGATTATACGAGTACTACGGGGATCGCATAGGAAGGTGCCGAACCTGGCTATTTTCAGCAGGAGCCATAAATGTCCGTGGTTTAGCGAGATGTATCGTGAGCACAAGAGGTTGACTTGGGAACTCTGTTATAACAAATTGATTAATTAAAATGCTATGTCAATTATTTCCATAGTTGACTATTTACTATGAACGTAAAACAATATACCTGCTACATCCGAAGCCGATAACAACCTCGCTAAAATATTTTCTGTGTTAGACTACAATATTTATCTACATTTGTAGATTATATTCGAGTAATTAGCATAGCACGTTCCATGACTCCCGTGCCGCATGCGATGCACGTCTGCGCTGATTACTTAACATTAAACTTATCAAGAGGATTCAACAGCATCACTGTTAATTCGACATTGTTAATGCCGGCTATTTCACGGTTAAAACTCAAGAAATTGGCCGTTGCCACCTACCTACTGAAATCAAAACCGAACAGTATAATTATGCAATTATTGCACAAATCGATATATTCATTATCATTGTTTGTAACATTGGTATAGACGAATGGTAATACCAATTATAATGACCTATTGACGTAATTAATTAGCGAACGCTATAATTACTGGCGCCGCAAACGACGCGCGCTATTGTGTTAACAAATTGTGTACTGCGATTAAACATCTTCTCGATAAGTATAGCACGATTACACAGAGCATCGAAGAATTGATGAAGCGGTGGATTCGACTTTCAAAAAGTATTTATTGTTGCACCCTGTACGTCCTTAGTATTGGGAATCTTCCATAAAACACATCGTAAGCTTTACAATAATTACGTCATAACCAGTATAACTGCAGTTAGTATTGCCTTAATGCAGGGGGATTTAAATGCATCCTACCATTCGTATCATTAATTACAACAACGGTAAAGCGGCACATTTACACCTACTTACAAAAACCTACTTTGAATAAATGTTAAAATGTCGTCATAGCGCGTGCCGAATGCTCGATATCTAAGCGCCTAGCGCTTCGCACTTCTGCTGGCCCTACGCAGCGACCCGTATAAAGAACTGATGGGGTAAGATCATGCCTAAGTATTATAGTTGTTTTAAATTCAACACCGAGTGATTACGTTTGATAGCTGCATTTGGAGCTCACATTGTCTCTCTTTGAGCTCATTCGTCTATTCAAAGTTACTGTGACAATGAAAGGTTCTGATAGGGAAAATTTGGTAGAACGCGCTGTATTATTGTAAATGCTTTGGGACAGGTGAATTCAAAAGTCATCGGAGATTCCTTCGTACTTATAAAGCTAGCACTGTTAGAGTCACATGGATTGGATGTCGGATATTAAATCTACAAGTAAATAATAAAGTCGAGACGCTGGCGTGGTAGATCTTATGACGCAGATCCAAATACGACGCAAGTCTCTATGATTGATGCCTCCGCCTACATACATCAGCCATATTGTGTAAACTGTACTGTGACAACTACGGGATAATCTGGATTCTATTTCGTAGAGCGGTGAGGCGATAGTTGCACCCCGATTGGTTGATTGATATCCGCGACTCTATTGAGGCAGAGACGAGCCGATCGTGATCACAATAAAAATAGGTTTGCATTAGGGATGTTATGGATATGAAATTTCGGATCTGGATATCGATACGGATAAATAATTGTATTTTACCGGTTTAGGTTACGGTTACGGATATGAAATTATTTCGGACTATCCGGTTGTTTCTGATAATTTCGGTTAAGGATCTAAGTTGATTTACTACCGGGAAAAATATATAATGTATTTACAGGGCTCAACTATATTTCTAAGCATTATGTGATATTATATCACAGAAATAAACCTAACCATGAAAATTAAATAACAGAAACTGTCTAAAATTAAAGCGATAAGACTAGTGTATCGGCTCGGCCAGCGACAACCAGGCATGACCATGTTTCATTTAGACTCTGTAACTATCTGCAATTATTGGAAGCTTCTTATCGGATTCGGTTACGGTTTCGGATATATTTTTATTACTGATATCCGATAGTTTCGATTACGGATACGATTCATAACATCCCTGGTTTGATTAACACACTCGTGACATGTGTCGTAAACTTGAAGGCAAACAGAGCGCCGACATTGATTCGTTATGTTATCATTTGCAGCAGGGTTTGACACGTTGTGAGCATAGCATTAGTACGACCGACTTGGTTCTAGACGCAGGCGTTGTCACCGCGGTACTGCATCAGCACAACTCGTAACTGCACACGCTTTGAGAGTACCACCAACAACTGACAGTAGCAAGTGTTGGTGGTGTTGGATTCTTGTCGTCTTTTCGTCCACTGGACTGTCACTGCTTGTGATTGTATAAATACTTAAACAATAACGACAATACAATGCCAGTAAAATATTTTACTCGCAAATAAAGGCATGACTATCTATTGTAGGTAATCAAACTATCATGAACTCGAGAAAATACAAGTTACAAATTTATATTTTGTTATTTATTACTGGGGATATCTTGGTCTCGTTTATTGATTTAGACGGCATTCATTACACGGGCAGGGTAAGAAATTCCTTCACGAATGTAGGAATAGGGCAAAATTCAAACACTACAGGAACGGTACACATTACACCTCGGTGGCGGCGGCAGAATCTTAGGACTAAGAGCATAATCACAAAGCACGATTTGCGATAGGATGAATTGTATGAAGCAGGATAAATTTCGTGTTTATTATTTACATAGCATGTTTAATTTTAGCTTCACCGCCGTAACCCACACTATCATTGAAGAGGAAAATCAAACCTATATGTGTCAAATACTAATTATGACATACATATAATGTATTATTAACGCAGAAATAACTAGCGTCACTGAATACAATGTACAGACAACACTTAACTTACTGAAGCGATAGAATATGCGACTTTAGAGTAATAAAATAGGAAAAAGCTATAAAAAACAAAGAAGAAAATAAGTCTCTGTGCACCATAGAGTTACGTAATAGAGGAACATTCATCTCAAAATCGCGTCACTAAAACATAAATGTGCATGTGTGTGAAAAATACACTGATGTGCGTGACTTTTAGTGATGTCAAATTCACGGCCATGTATTATCGACATTAATGTCGACTATTCCATCACGGGTTCCTTTGCTATATTTCATTCGTTCTCTTAATTAATTATTAACACCATGCTAATCCTAGTAACTTCTCTTTACTTCGCTTCTTCTAAGCGTAATCTTATTTGAGAGGATACAACAAAACGTGATCAAACAGTACTAAAGAAAACAATAATAATAATGCTTATTGGTTTTAATTAATTCTTTGATGTAACTCGATTATTGCCCTCAGAAAAGAAACCAATAAATTTTGGAGGTATGGATTCTTCATTAACATTCAGTGATTTCGTGGAACAAAATAGTTGCCCTTAAAATGTCTACTGTAAACCTTGTGAGGAACCCTATCTATCTGGTTTAACATTCGAATCCATTTTTCTTTTTGAAACCTTGAAGAAGTAAAATTTGTCAATAAATATGAAATCACATTTGCCATTTATTGTCATATCATAATAATAACAAATATAGAATTCGCCAAATTTTATCAATTTAAGGAGCTAATACTATTTAAAAGCCAAAGATGCACCTTTATATCAGTCCATCTACTTTCTGTCCAATGTGTTTACAAGCTGTAAGCGAATCTAAGAAGGTAAAATATGAAAAAATCTAGGGAAAACAAAAAATATTTATTTATATGTATTAAAAAATTATCCACTTATCGATAGATTTTGTGCAAGTCCTACACGAAACGGTATCATTTTCATATACACAGTATCTTTTTATTTTACACATAATTATGAAAAATAAGTTATTATTCATAACATGGAGTATTTACTGCATATTGTTAATCTTAATTTATATAATTTTAAGATCAACTTTTATGGAAATAAGCGTCGTGAAAGTAGTATTGCATTATCAGTACTTACCTGTATGTTGCCTCTTTGTTTGTTATAAGTAACCCTACAATTTAATACTGAACACGACATCATTATGTTTACTATTTTTAGTCTGATAAAATATAGAAAGATTGAAGTGAAACTAATAAAATAACAAATAGCAATTTTTTGTCAGGAAAGTAATGGAGAGTAAATAGTTTTAAATCAGTCCTACGGTAAATTTTCTTGCATGTCTTTCTCGCAAGTAGGATTTTCCATAAAGCTCGAAATCTCACTCGCACACTGTGTTCCTCTATTACTAGTATATTAACTTTATGACCAATAGATGACGTTTGACACATCTGATTGTATGGAGATTATGTATAAATCATGACCGATAGTGCAAATAACTTACTAGAAGTAACTGACTTTTTAGGGTTGACTCAAGTCACAGCTGTCGATTCACTGACAATATTTTAAAACGTCAACAATCTAAAGAAGTGCGGCGCCACCCTGTAATTCGACGAAAACGTTAAAAGTTCAAGACAAAACCGTGAAACGTTTGTACTTAAACAATAATTGTGAAGCGACAACTGCTCATGACAGCGTCCGTTCTACGATCGGACCACGAGATATATTTGAAGTCATGAGATGTCTATCGCGCACAAGGTTCTGTCGGGCCGGACGTTTTAATTAACCACAGTGATTGCACACTGCGACACAACCTGACGAACTAACTATTAATGCCCATCCGTGTAACCGAACGAGGTCAATCAGAATAGTTAAATTTTGTTGCAAAGATTCGCAAATATTGATACAAATAAGATAGAATAGAAATTGAATTCCGTATGTCAGGTAAAATTAATAAGAAAATACTTAACTGTCAAAGATATTATAATGAATTAGTTTAAATGATAGATTTTGAAACATTAAATGTGTGCAAGGTTCACTGATGAAACGTTATTTTTGAGCTAAACGAGTATCCTTTTACAAAAGAAATATTTACACTGCTTTTTAGTTCCAAAGAAATCTCAAATGAACACCTGCAGTACTGCGAATCGACATTGATACTAACATGTCGGTTCACAATCGACCTCTATCGAGAGATGATTTATTTTTCTTGTTATAACCTCAGATCACTGCTATTCTGTTAGACAGTGTTAATCTGTAAAATTTGTTTTTTTTTGTCATCGTCTAATGATAAATACTTTCTAGCTATTAAAAAGAAAAAAATTATATACATATAGCAGCTGCAACACAAAACTCAGAATACACACACATACTTAAAAATCCATAAACACAAACAAAAATAACAATGACATGAAAAGGAAATTCCTACATTTTCTACTATTACTTATTCTTCCTTCTTATGAAGTAACATAAGGACTAATTTTATGTGTTATAATAAAGACTTCAATGTCAAAGTGTAATGAAGATGGCGTACATCGGATCAAAGATTTTCCAGGAAGCGAGGAAGCTTTGCGCCCCCTGCGGCGTATCCGATGCCAAACTCGAATTGATCGCTTCCTAAAGCATCGCGGCAGAGGATGCTAAAATAATATATATATACACAAGATATTTGGAGTGAGCTTTATTGATTGTGGAATGGTATATAGCGTTTCAATCAACAAATCTAGAACTTAGGGCAAGTGAGCCGGTAAACGGGTGTAACGGGTGTCGTCAAGTCATTATTTGAAAAATATAAGGAAAATTACATTTTACGTTGAGCCGAACTATTTATCTTTACATACAAGTAGTTATATCTTTGTATTATTTTAAATTTACTTTCATATTCTTATATAATTCAATCGGTGCTTTGGTATGTCATCCGAGAGAAATCATAGATACAAGTCAATACTGCAACTGGTTTAATTTAGATCCAGTCTTTAGAATATGGATACCTTAACATTTGGATTTAAATATATAGTTATATTCTATAAATATATAATACTAGTATTACTCTATGACTGTATCGTTCATTACTCTACTCACTCTGCAGTGTCGATGGTATCATATCAAATGGGCAGACGAGCCGTCCGGTGGTATGTGGTAGCCGGTGCCATTACACTACATTGCACACTACCCTGCATCGGAATTCATAAATTTGACTCTCGAATACTCGGACCGTAAAAAAGTCCACATCAATAGTAACACGAAAAATGCCCAAAGACCGGTCCCACGACGGGCAAAGACAAAAAGTCAAATTATTTAGAAATCCTTTTGTTTAATTACAAAAAATACCTATCCTTATGTGCAGTCGACAATACTGGTGACTTTAACGCATATAATATTATTTTATGCAACGTCTTAAAACGTTGAAATTTAATAAAAATATGGTTTTATTATGGACGCGATAAATGTAACATGGAACTAAAGGTCGCTGACACCAAAGTTTTGATAAATATAGTATATGTGGATTTATTAATTTTGAATGACTGCTGTTAAAACCCAAAATCTTTATTTATTACGATAGATACGTAACGTAAAGGCAAAGGACGTAACTCTACTTGACAACTGCAACCTCCAACCAACGGAAACTTCAAGCCGTCCCAAGTCACGTTGTGATTGATACACTCGATGTGTAAATGGTACTACAGAGTAGATGAATCGTTACGAACACACAATTTTTTATTGCCTATAAATCACACAACCTTTTCCACAGAGGTCGGGTAGATATTATAATGCGAGCCCGATCAACTTTACCCACACAAAAATATGTTATTTGACTGAAGTGAATTAAAAATTCCATCACCACCTTTAATTGTATGGCACGTTTCAGTTTAACATATAATTTGCGTGCTCAGCCATCCATTTAATTGGCTCATAGAAGTACTTATTATTTAAGGATCAGGCCACTTTAATGAGATACCAAACATTTTAACGATCCGCGACAATCATTCCAACCTGATGGATTTTTTTTTACGTTTCCAACTAGGGAAACAAAGACATAATTAATGAATTTTAAGAACTCCTTAGTTTTTCTGTTCATTAATGTCGTAGAGCTTCACACATTTTTATGAGTGGATTGTTTTGTTTTTCGCACATCATGATTGTTAGTTTTTGGATACCTTTTATTTTTTCTTACCTTTATCTAATTTTCCGCACTTCTATATATAAAGCCAAAACTGAATTTTGTTTTTTAACAATAATGCTCCTTTCGCGGAGACGATTAGATTTTTAAGACTTTTCGCCGTCTACTGTCACGAGTATGGATCGTTCGAACGATACGTCGACCCGTTGAAACTTTAGGCAATTAGTTTTGCTAATACTTGTTTATTTACGGATTTCATCATTGGAATATCGGCCGAGAAGTAACAATATATATTTTATATTAATATTTGGTAAACGAGCGAAGTTTTTGGATTGTAAAGGCACCCTTTGAAGGTAAGCCAACATCCCCTGCTTGTAGTACTCCCTGCCCCACAAGCGGACGAGGCTGTAGCAGAAGGGCCTCTATTGGAGGTCGTCCATTTCTACACCACCCTGTCTAATTGCAACAATACTAGGCGTGACACTAGTAATTTTTATTGCTTTATTATATTTACATGCTTCGGTTCCACTTTGGACAGCAATGCGTCTATGATGTCCCGGGTGCTACGAACAAGAGAGGCTGCCGTTGACCACTTTAGGTGACCCGTGAGCTGGTTTCTCACCGATTTCAAACATTTTAGTATGAAGTACATAATAATGTAACAATATTTAACTTAAATTAAAACGTGACAAAAACTCATCGAGATAGATCAGCAAACTGTTTGGTAAATCTCGTAACTACCTTCCAGTTTCATCATCATGACGATGTCATCGACTAACACTGAAGACCTCATCGAGTTGAAACGAAGAAACGAAAATATTCTAAGTATGCTGTAAGTGCTTAACTAAAATTCGCAACCATCTTCCATCTTTGTCCTCTGACCCTCATTGCCGAAAATGAAAAAAAAAGGTTATATGATAACGATGAAAATATAAAGAGAACCTTTACAAAATTGAAAAACTAAAAATTTGCAATGAGCAGATTTATTCACTATAGTATATTTATTGTTGGCAACTAACTGCGGTGAAAACCAAAATTTAGAATTACATTATTTTCCGTATTTATCTTCTTAGGCTTTGAACGCGATCGAAGAAGGATCTCTTATTCTGCGACCTCTTGCGGTCTCGGTAACTATTGAGTGTGCTTGATACTTAATTAATTTAATTGGAATGTGAACACTACATAGTGAAATGTTTGTATAATACTTAGCGATGTAAACACCTTCATTAGTAACGATATATGATACTAACAAAATAGTCCGATGTGTTTAATCTATCGTATCAACCAACTATCTACGTGGCTTGAAGTAATGCAATACAGCGGTGAGTTTCAATACTGGATCCCTTGGTTCTCGGTCCATATTGTGCACACATGCGCCATATACATAACTCTAATACGCAGTTGCGCTGTCGAATATTTATTGAAGGTACCACATGCCTGATAAGCATACTTGATGTGTCTACAACTCCTGGGAGTTAATAATGGCTTCTTTTCTTATAAATGCGCCTTAAACAATCCAAATACTTATGATTATAATTATAGTATTATCAATGTAACATTTATTACCTTCGCCTATATCAAATACAAAATTTGATGCAGAATGAGATGTAATTACATGTAACTGGTACGTTATTTTATATATGTATACTAGCTAACCCGGCAAACGTTGTTTTGCCATATAAATTATTAATTATATGTATCGCAAATTATAATAATTTTACTAAAAAACAATATCAATCCCTTAACGCAATAGAGTGTACGCTATTTTTTTGTATCCAATCTTAGCTAACACACAACATGGATGGTTTGCCCACTCGAGAGCATGCCACGTATAATTGTCCGTGTGCAAAACATGGTGTGATATGAACTATTGATAAATTTATTTCAAAATAACACTGAAATAGTAAAATGATAATTGTAAGTGTCACTATTACGATTGATGGACAAACAATAATAATGGCCGAATACTGTAGGTAGTGAGAACAGAGATCTCATCCCGACTCCGTGCTGTTTACTGGGGCAGAAGTGACACCGGTAGACGCCTGGCGGCGATAACTGATCAAGTGATAATTAAACAGTTGTCGGCCTGGGTTGATAAATCATTAAATTACTAATATCGCTATTAAAAAATTAAGGTTGATGGTAGAAGGGTGAAAATTTAGGGTTGTATGTATTTTTAACGCCACATCATAAAAAATACAAAAATAAAAAAATATGTCCAAAAAATTAAAAATTTGGTGTGGACTACCCTTATCACTTAGGGGTATAAAAATAGATAACAACCTATTCTCAGACGGTCAAGCCGTTTCGAAGGAGTATGGTAACTAAAACTGTGACACGAGAATTTTATATATTAGATATATATATTTTATATTTGTTTGTGGTTATTGCTGCTGATATTCCGCTTATATTTAATCGGGATGAAAAAAGTGACAGTTTTCGTTTCTTCATTTCACTTAAGTAATGTCACTTAGTGAAATAATTCTAGTTAGCCGATCACCTGAACACGCTCGTCGTTGCTAAACTAGGTCGGTAACATACGATGCGCAAGCGAAAGGTTTAATAACTATATGCGATTGTCTCCCTTAACAATATAGTTAGAGAAAGACTATGGAGGCATGCTACGACATAGTAGCTACAATGGAAGTCTTTGTGAACTGCCGTCACAGAGTATACAAACGAGTCTGTCGTTCTACCCTAGACGTATTGTTTCGTTAAATTGTATTTTGATATTGTGTGTATGTATGAAATGTATGGTACTACGTAATATTCTAATGAATGCACGTGCGCTGAATGCAAAACGCTTGAGTGAAGGGGCCCGGGGAGCGCGCGCGGCCCGGCGCGCCAGGGCGGCCGCGGGGACTGACGCAACGTGCAACCGGCCTCGGTGTGCGGCCGATTGCTTCTGTTGTTCTCTGTAATGTGCCAAATTACTGGCTAACTGGGTAATTAAAGCAACTTGTAATTTACTATCGAGTTCAAAAATAATTTCAGCGACTACCCGTCACCGTTTAACGTATTTTCAAGTAGTGAATGTCTGGGCCGCGTTGTCCTCGGGAAACCTCTACAACTACACAATTACCCTCACTGTTGATTCGGTAGGTTCGCTTGGGAATGTACCATCAAGTCGTACCTTAGATCGGTTAATAATTCAGTTGGTTTATTGATAATAAGCCTTCTAACAAGCGTATGATAACGAGTTCAAGTCCGATCAGAATATAAATTTCGCGCACAATACAAATTCTATAACGAGAGCACGATATAGGTTTTCTTGTGGACGGACCGGTGCCGGTGGTCGGGAAGTCAAAGCGACTCTATCTTAGTGCCTTCTATCTTCGTCAAACCGTTATATAGAAAAAGAGTGGCACCATAAGATACTATCGATCCTCGATACAGTATCATTGATTAACGGTGGAGAAATGGAGTCATCACTTACCATGCGACCCGATTTTCGCGAGAATACACCTCTTTCAAAGTTCTGGTGACACGTACCGACCAATTCGAGTCGTCGCGCTCGAGGCATTTTTTAACAACTCGCCTAATCTGTACTGATTCAATAAAGTTGATCGACAACTGACAGGAAAAACCAATAATAAACGGACGTTTTGCTGTCACGTTTTCATATTTTCTTATCAAATTATTTATTTATCATTTCATATACAGTCTGCTTCTACAATAGTGAATGCACAGTGAATACAATACACAGTGAATCCAACGACAGATCACACCACCGCTAAATTACAAAATACATTACGACTGCTTACAACCCAATACAACCTGCAATAACGTGTGAGAATGACTGAAATATTTTATACCGACAATAAATTACATACCTGCTTATGTCTATTATAAAGTACCTTCAACCTATCAGTCGTTTAAAGATCACTTTCAAAATCATACCATCTAACGCCTCTGTTTATGTCGTGGTTAGATCATAACATTGATAATTTCATGAAACAATCGACCATTTAATGAACAGCTCACGTTTCGTGAAACCACCAAGTACTATTGGATAATATAGTTAAATTTCTATTGCCTAACGACATTGTCAAAAACGTCTCATCGTGAAGTATATTTCTGTGGTTTAATTTACATGGCAAGTTATCGCGAGGTGCTCACGTGAACAAAAATTATTCTGACGCTCGTAACAGCGGCACGATTGCTTCCCTCGCTCGGCTCTGGGCACGTGTATATTACGAATACACCTTTACCTAACCTAATCCGTAGTGGGTGCTTTGTGTCGAGTCCGGTTTTCCGTTTTAGAATAAAACAAGTGATAAATACATAAAAAAAAACCTTTTTATTGTACTATCTCATTCAATCAGTCGTCTATTTGCCAAACGGTGACTAGGTATACCCGTAGCTCAGATGGTAGTGATCATGCCTGCCTGTCGAGCGACCGGTCCCGGGTTTGATTCCCGATTCTAGTCCCGATTTATCTTTCAAATAAACGTTTGTGATATATCTATATCCATATCGCCTAAATAGAGGGAATCCTAATGCGAGGGTGTGAGTGTAATAAATAATAATTACATGAACTATACATTAATTCAGTCTATAATTCACTATCATACATATATCTCGTAAATTTTGGGTAGGGTTCACATTCAATGACGCCTACTCCATAGGTAACAAACACTAAATTATCAAGCAAGGTTTATTGGAGCTATCATCTGCTCATGTTGAAAACCCAGAACTCGAATACGAGATTTAAAGAAGGTATGTGTGAGCTTATTTTACTAGTCACGACCCTTTTCTTATTACGTTGCCTGAACATAGTATTATATAAAGTATTGCACTAAGGGGTCGGGTTAAGGATGAGGGTACCTAAATACTACAGTGTGAACGTTTTCGTCAACTGTGCGGTCGAACCAAGAAATGTATACCAATTAATGAGCTATAACGGGTTCATCCATCCTTAAATCAACCTGTTTCTGGTTTACTAGAGAAATTGCTGTTTCTGGTGCACTAGGCTCTCTCCTTCTAGAATGAAAAGTGAATTGTCTCGACGTTTATCGGCAGCACCCTCGGTAAGGCATTTAAAAATACGCAATCCTCCTGTTTCCTTCTTGGCCGGCAATCTGTCGGTACGTGCCTTTGTAATTACGACTGTCCACGGACCACGATGCCCACTGAAGATCAAATGACCCGTCTGCCCTTTTCAAATATTCTTACATGGATGTGCATTACACTGTTATTAAGAATACCATGTGTTCACACAGATTAATAGTCAGCGGCGCCGCGCTGCCTCATCACATTTACAGTATGACCAGACGTGCTCGTATGACTATAAAGGATGTTTTTAAGGAAACTACAGGATTCATTATCGACAACCTTGCATCCATACGAGTAATGTTACATGTAGATTTGGCTGCACTTTGTTATGCAAAATCTCTTTGTATTCCACATGAATAATATTTACGGGAAAAGAAAACAATTTTTATGAAAGGGTACTTAGTAGTATGCCTTAACTTTCGCCATAGAAGGTATAATTATCACCATTTACAATCCATAACCGTTCACTGTTCATGAAGGTCATTGTAAATCTCGCTATCCTAAATGTAGAGGCCATTAAAAATGTTATGGGGGCAGATATTCTCATGAAGCTTTCTTTCTCGAAGAAAATGTAAATAACTTTTAATAACATATACTTCTAAAAAACTAAGCCCTTGAATAATTTGAATCCATATCCCATGTGTGGGAAACCGACGTTCCCATCGTTAGTCCATCACCGCTGTATATTGATTTCTTGTATAATATAATGCCAGTATAACGCGTACTCATACTGCGTTCGTTTTTATTTTTCTCTGTGCTCACTAGTACACACTTGTCATCTTATGCACTGTTCCCATCCTCCGTCTAACGCTCGCGGGCCACTGGTCCCTATAATGCACAACGGACGGAAGTACGTCGCATGTTGCTGCTTCACCGCTCGCCGTGCACAGCGCGTCCTACGACCGAATGGTCGCTTATTAACTTCACGCGAGAGATGATTTCAAAGCCGCCGGATGAATGACGCAATAACACCGGTGCTGGTGTATTATCAAAAGTGAAAAATAGTTATTTTACTCTAAAGAAACAATATTTTCCAGTGAGAACGTTGTCGATGCTCTCACATTAGTATTCCGTGGACTTCACATATGTACCTCATCATTTCCCGGCCGACGTTCCAATAACTTGGGGTCGTCACAGTGTATCCTTTTTTTGCATACATCTCTATTTTTCGTCATTTCAATGCACACATACTTCAATGCACACATATCTCATCTTCCACACAGTCCATTCACCTTTTCTTCGGTCTTCCCTTTCCCTTATATCACTTATACCATTAGACCATTAGACCATTAGACCATTATACTATACCCCTATACCACTTCCATTCTCAGCATTCTTCTGGTCACATGAAATTCCTGACATGACTTCACATATGTACCTAACTCTCATGAAATAGTATTAATCTCTTCAGGTGGTTCATTACTGGAGGTCGTGACGCTGATCTGGAAACTTCTTGCTCGCTTGTCTCTGTACATCTCTCTAAAGTAGCCTGCTAATTGGTATCCCTAGATACTTAGATACTCGATCTGAGCATTTTCTAAGGCTGCAGACCCTGCAGACTTTTGCTCTCGACCTTGCTTGTGACCATCAGTTTCTCCAAATTATGACGCGATCTTCATACAACGTGTCCAAAGTATTTGTCGAGCTTTAGTTGTTGAGTGGTTATTTTGCCTATTTTCATCGTCTTATGTCTTACGGTATCCTAATGTGGGGTAAATCAGCGGACATTGATTCAATATTCATATTACAGAAAAGAGCAATTAGAGCTATATACAGATTAAAGTCGCGTGAGTCATTAAGAGAAAAATTTAAAGAAATAGGTATACTCACTGTAGCCAGTCAGTATATATATAGTAATTTAGTATTTATTAAAAAAAATTAAATAAATACGTATAAGCAGAAAAGTGATACACACAATCATCAAACAAGAAATAGGCATAATTTGGTTACATCTGCATTTCGTCTTCAAAAGGTTCAGCGTTCCTTTATGGGGCTTGGAGTTCGTTTTTACAATAAGATTCCTAAGTCGTTACGCGAGTTGCCCATTGGAACTTTTAAGCGTCGCATTAAAACACAACTTATAGACAAGGGATATTATAGTATAGATGAGTACATGAATGCAAGGATGCCTGGACTAAATTAGTGTCGAAACTAGTTCCGCACAGGTTTAAACTTTTGTAATTACCATATGTTGTTTAAAAGATGTACTGAGGAGTTTCTTTCGCCGTTTCTTCTCCTCATTGTTAAAGCACCTTTTCGAAACGGTGGTAGAAGCAAAAAATGACGTTCATGAGTGTATTTACTGAATACCTATATGATTAAATGATTTTGAATTTGAATTAGAGTGATATACAAATATACATGAATAAAATCACGCCTGTGTCCCCTTGGTATACGGATACAGAAATTTTGAACCGTTGACATTTACGGTTCAAAATCGTCACTTCGGCTTATTGCACTAGCATTAATCTTGTCATACAAGATTGTAGGTTAAAGGAGATGTTGACGACAGATAAACCCGTCTCGATGACCTGAAAAAACACAACATATTACTTAATAATTTACTTAAATAAACTTATATCTAAGTACTTACCTGCTCTGTGCTGTCCGTCGAGCTTGCACCTGAAAAATAATTAAACCTAAAATCTAGTAATTAAATAAAGCAATAATTATAATAATTTTAATATTTAGCTAATACTTACCTGAGTGTGATTTATCATAAAGTAAAATAAAATATATTTCATCGGATATACTTGGAGACCGATAGGAACTTATATGTTTTCCTAGTCTATGATAGTCGTCTATTTATGTCAATTGTAGAAAAAGATTTTGGTGGCTCTCTGCAACGGTCCACGCTCGCATGCAAACGTTTTACTTCAACGATCGTCTCAAATATATCCGAAAACGGCTTCAACCAAGCATTTTTGTCGTCTTTTCTTTTTCACCAATCCGGAACTCCAGCATCCTCTACAGGAGTCCTACACATACCCGTAGTCATTGCACTTACAAGGACGTATATTAATACAAGGCATGATGGCCTGTGGCTCTCGACTATATATCTAGTTTGAATACTGCACCTACTCTTTGTTTTTTAAAGGCTTGCGCTAATTAATAATTAATTTACACTTGGAAAACTGCATATCATAACTCCACATGGTGTTGCCAAGTTTGAGAGGTTTGACAACCCTATCTTCACCAACGTGAAGAAATACAGCTTTAACCCTTCGCATGCTAAAAGGAGACCGGACACAAGCAACCACATAACTAGGGTTAATAACAGGCTAACATATATATGTACATGATGTAAAAATGGCTCCGTAATAAATTCAAACGTATGAATTTTAAAATATTTAAATTAATAAAAGAAAGCCAAAAAACGTGACCTGCAAAATACCTTCTTATTTATTATAACAAACGTTACAAATTCAAATGATTTGGAACTCAGTTCTCTTTGGAAGTCATTAAACGAGTTTGTGTCACCGGAAGTTTGCGACGTCTTTTTAGTGAAATTTCCACTAACTTTACGCATAAGTTAAATATGTCCCGACAGGCTGCGGCGTTATATAGTGCTCTACAAGTACTATGACGACTTTATAAATGGGTTAAAAACGGATCTCAAATTTTAGTTAGTGCATATCTGTACAGTCAGAATGAATCCATACTGTATGAAACATGCCGAGCGTCATCTGTAATTAGTTAGTGAAATCTTATATAACGCGGAGTATAAGGAGAGAATATAGGAAAAACATTATTTGGCTTATTAAACATTCATTATATGAATCTGACGTTCCGGGCACTTATATAGTCAGATTATCGGAGCCTAAAGTTTAATATAATATTCAGTTTTCGGACAGAGGTATAGATCTAATATTACACAGAAAATATTTATATAACTATGGAGTTCTAAACCTATTTTCAAAAAAATATAGTTCACCTCTTATTATATAACGGAACGTTATATTCATCTTTTGTCAATGACTGCAGCTACCAAATTTTATGAAACATTAAACATAACTTACTTTTTCCTGTTTCAAAAAGGTTTAAAAAAGTTATTGAAAAATCCTTCAACTCTTAGTTCTGTTCAAAAAAGAGGGTAAGGAATGCTTTTTCCCTGATGGCCCAAACTAATGCGGACAGTGAAGTCCTCGTCTCGATCATGAACGTGGATTGAAATATCGGTATAAATTGCATGTGCACGGGATATAATACTGGGTTAGGAAACAGCACTTAGGTAATTGAAAACATAATCTATATGGGTATACATATGAAAAGGATTGATGTATCTGAAAATATTTATGTCATTATAACATAGATTTATAAAATGCGATTGCTCAAACAACCTTTTTTTAAATTCTACTTGTCGTTTTTGTCTAAGGTAATATTAAGAATGACGTAATCAAGTTTAATGGGACTTTTACTGGAGATTGTTAACCAAATTGATTAATTACATCAATCTGGTAAATTTATTCGTGAAATATCAATCGGGTTAAATTAACGTTGTATGTAAGAAGCCTTTACATCGTGGAGCGGCATGGGTGCTGCTAGTAGTAGGTTGGGATCTAACATAAACAACAAAAACGTTTATATATAATTCGATTCATTTAGAAGATACAAAATAGATGACCGATATTGTCAGTTTCTTTCGTTATGTAAAAGCTCGACAAATGAGTCGACGGGCCATCTGATGGTAAGCGGTCACCGCCGCCCATGGACGTCTGTAACACTTAACGTATTTTTTCGGACAAGACGGAACATTTTTTGTCGTTTATTTTGCCTTAATTTAAGATTCGCTCAAAAGTGCAGTGTTGATAAATTAAATTTCATAAATTTATTCCGTAAGACATTTTCAACAATGTCAATTGTGTTCGTGCAACGGGTATAAATAATCGTCGCAAATGTTCCATGATAAACGATGTGCAAAGTGTTCCCACGATTCGCTTAGATTTGGATCCATGTAAGTGGACCAAACTGGTGTAGTCGCTGAACATAACACGGCTTATCAACCGTCGACTTAACGAAATAAAAATATGACATAAATTTCTCACGGGCTATCTATCTGAGTAGATTTTACTTAAATATAAACCGTACTATTCTCTGAATGATAAAAAACAAATTGAATATATTCATGAATATTGTATTTAGCCTATATCCATCCGCAATAATATACTTCTTAAATGATACATTTTTCAAATAACTGTAGCGGTTCTCGAGTTTACCCTCTGCATGCATACAAACTCACAATATTCGGACTCTCTCTCCTCTCTCCTTAAACTATCAGTACAGATAATGTTCTGTTCAAATTTTTCTTCCACCGTGGGATGTAAAGGTCGTGGAACTGGAAAACCCACGCAGAACACTTGTCACATGCATGCTGCGCAGAGACCGTAATGCATGCTAATACGAAAACTTGGCTATTTCGACGGCGCGTTGATAAGCGGTTTTTTCTTTTTTAATGACAATCGTGTATATTATCATATTTATTGTTCAATCCGCTTGAATTTGGGGCTCGCTATCAGGTGTATTTATAAAAATGTGTGTAACAGATGTAGGGGCGATTATTTTATGAGAAAACTAATTTATTTTTTGTTCTCATGCTGTAAGTGATCAATTGCGAGCTTTGTCCACTTAGCTAACCAACCGCCACCGGTACCGCTAGTGACAAAATTCCAAGAGGAACTCCCGAATCCGGAGGCCACGTTACGCCGGTTGTCTCGGCTACTGCCGTATACATTACTACTACAGCTACTTCCTACTTCCAGGCCTATCTCTAGTGAGGAAAGAGTGGAGGCTCGGAGGTGCTTGCTAATTAATAAGGAATTAAATACTAATAATTTAATAATGGACGCGATCAAGAGAGATTAACGACTCCGTAGCCAAGTTGGAAGTTATTCTCCCCGCCGAACGAGGGGTCTCGAGTTCGATTTTCGGCCGGGGTAGACACTTTCGTTATAGATAAATATATTTTCTCAAGTCATAGGCGATCGTGACGTCACATTTGTGTACGTTTTTTTACATACGACAAGTTAATTCTTGACAACAATCCCACCCGATGGGAAGTAGTGATGCATCTTTAGAATCAGATGTCGAACGCAACTTAAAAAGGCCTATTCACTCTTTTCTCGAAGACTCCCCCATCATACGTAGTAGAGAACACCGACGCGGTCGAGCTGTTCCAGCCCGTTGCAGCGCGCATGACGAACGATCACGCAAACCAAACGTCTACGGCGTCCGCAACAGAAGGTAGGTATCCTACTTCGGGGGTGTTAGCGGGTCAACGCTTATAACGCTTCTATGTTATATTGTATTATATTACTGGCGAGCTGTCCTCGCTTCGCTTCAGGAAAACTACGCCTTACATTATTTTAAATTATTGTATATTTTTTTTATTTATGGACGGATGGCAACGAAACAAACTTTAAGTATTAAGTGACGCTCACTGCAATACAGCAGTGAAAACCAGAACGTAATCGGTTAAGCCGTTTCTGAGATTAGAGGGAACGAGCGTACAGACAAACAGACAGAAATTGTAACAACTATTGTTTTAAATTCTATTGCGTTAATAGAGGCCCGTAATAATGTTTTTTCTCATGTATCGTTCATGTACAGAAAACTATCAGTTAGATTTTAATTATTAATATAGATAAGTTTCATATTTATTATGATATTTTGTAACCTGTGGAGTTCATGACCATTGTTATTATTAAAGAAGAGCACTCGACCTGTAGGCGACTAACTAAATGTCCTTACGGTTATGGTACGTTGTATCTCATTTCACCGTAAAGTCCTGCAGCAATACACATAGTATATTATTATTCAGTAATTTTCCTGATAAAACATTTAATATGCGATCTTCGTGCGCAGTTAATGGCGCGATCACAACGTCGGCTCTGAGATGATTCACTGAGTATAATTGCTTGTTAAGGTAATTAATTATAGTTAGGGTGATTTGGTCCGTTGTTTCATTTCTGTATCTTTATTTACTTATTATTGAAATGGAAACACCAATTTCGTATGTTTCTGCCTGCCTGTATAAAATATAACAATTGCTGATATGCCAACTCGATAGAAAAGGGTCGCACTTAGAAAATGGCATGGAAAAGCAAACGCCTCTGATATTCGAGTGCGGCGGCAGCGCAGCTTGTAAATTGGCACTTCAGTGCGAAATTTCCATCGGAGCGAAAGTATGTCCCTGTTCTTATCATTTCCTTATAACGTCCGACTTGACCGCCCGTGAACTTTTCGCTTTATCTCGCCCCTCTGATTACGCTGTTTAAGGCTTTCCTTATATTGTACGCAATTGCGCACTTTCCTTATATCGTAAACGGATGCCTACTACGAGAGTCAATTTAAAATTATTTTTGTTGATCGTCACCGAAGATAAAAATACATATATGTATCGGAGATGGTCATTAGTATAGACATGAAACGAAACTCAGCACGATATCCGAGTGATGGCAGCACCGCCGCGATGACGTCGATACTCGGCTAACATCGTGCAACGACAGAGCCTAGCTAGTGGAGTGACGCCGGATGGAGCCACAGTTTACATTCTGCGGTTGAAGAGATCGGTTCCTTCGCACTGGGAACTGTTACTTGTTTCGTTTGCCCGGTGTGAAGTGTTTGTTAACAATTAATTAAAAGTGTTAAACGATTATACGCCCACGCTATGTTCGACAATGCTGCTAAAACTACTGGCGTTGCCGACATATGTATATTTCGAAGGATTTTTTGCCTTACCTTATTATTTAATTTCAATGAAATCGTGGTTGTAGAGATACCATTATTTTTGTGCACGATTTGTTCATCCTATCCTATTTGTTTATCCTATTTTTTGTTTATTCTATCATTTTCACCATTATATCATTAAAAAACTTTACCATCCGTGAATGAAGCAAAACGAACGTTGGCGACCAATTATTTGTTTAAGGAATAAATGTTCTCTACAATAACTATATTAACATTAATTGCACATCATGATAAATGCTGTATACTTGAGAATTTTAAAAATTCTCAATATAGATTTCAGTTTACAGAAACAGAAACAGATGGCACGCAATATTAAAACATGAAACGGAATGTGTTCAACGAAACTGACTCAGTGATCGTGTTGGAGAATTGATCTATTTAAACTTATTTCGCAATGATTGAAATAACTAATGGCTATTAGACACAAAATCATTTTGCTGATATGGAACTACGCAGATCTTAAAAATGAACGTCTTATAAACACGCATCAAGAATAGGAGTGCAGGTCAGCGAATAAATTGAGCTGATAACTCCGATCGGAGGCAATCTCACGTAGCGGAAACAAACATCGAGCATCGGGCTATCATGCCTTCTTTCAGGATTTCTGGTTTCTAAACTAGTAGACCTGACGTAGGTAGTAGGAGGTAGGCCTGATGTAGGTCGTAGAATTCTCTGTAATTTTGTCAAAGGTACGTTATATCATCTAACCCGTAGATATTTGAACAACGTAGCAAAACCGTAGTTCTAATGTAGAGTAAAATAGAGTTACGAGACTTCTCCATCCCAAACCTTCCTTCGAGTCCGGCAAAGAAATAATTATGGATTATGATGATGATGGTGCTTTATAAAATAATAATTAAGGTAACTTATGCGTACGCATTAAATTAATCTGAGTCAAACAATATAACTACATATACTATATATAATTATTATATTTTTCATATAATTCGTCATCACCCCACTGCTGCGGGTCTCCTGTCACACTGGTGGGAGTTAAGGCCATAGGTCGTCGAAGTAGCCAAGGTGCGGATTGACAGAGTTCACACACACTTGAGAATGGAGAACTTCCGATGGAGCTTTCGTCGCGATGTGTTCCTCCACTTAAGCGAGTAATAGTTATTTTGTAATACGCAGACAATTTAAAAAAAATACGTTAAATACACTAGTTATATTTGATTATTATAATTTTTACTAAAAAGATGATTAAATGTTTCCTAAAATTGGACTAAGATGGTCAAGTGAAGGCTTAACGGCTGACAAATAAAGCTCCTCTTCTGTAATAATTTTAATATTACTGCATAATAAAGGTGTACATTATGACCTTAAATTTCAAATCCTATAATTTCAATAAAGGTAGAAATATTCCATTTTTTGATTTATTAATATTAAAAACATGTTTGTATATTTCGTAAAACTGGTTTTTGGATGTCCGAAAAATTGGTCAGAATAGAAAAAGTAAATAATAAGGATAGTAAAAGTATACTAACTATACTGCGTACATTTCTTTATGCTATTAAAAGCCCTAATGTGACTCATTGGGTATTTGAAATTTATATTTAAAAAAACTCATCGGATAAGCAGACCCAACAAAAAAATATTTTCAGTCGGAGTACTTCGTCAAAACATAAACTATTCTCGTATAACTAATTACTTAAAACTCATCGTGTTTTGTATAACGTATAAGAAGTAACTGTAACTTAAAATGAACATTATCGTGTCATCGGTGTGTGTACATGTGTGAACACAAGGACGCCAGACCAGAGCACGATCTTGTTTGAACTAAATAATACAAGATAATTTTTTTCAATCTAGCTATACACATCAAGAGGCATCGAGGTGTTTTCTACAAAAATTTGAATATCTCATTAAAATAAAGTGCTAATATTTATTCAAATACAACGTTTTTATATATTTAGATTTACGAAGTAATTTATGCATTAATAAAGACTTCTTGCGATATATGCTAATTGTGGAATTCTTGGCCTTAAGTAATTCTGACATAAATATGTTACAAAGACACATAAATACCAGTTTTAGAGGTTGTTATATTATAGCCTGACAGAAACAATAAGTATTCTGTAACATCTACATATTGGTCACTGTGCCAGTACGAGTTCTTGTAAATCACATTCAAAATGTCCGCCCACGTCCGCGGTAACGAATGAAAAACATTTTCCGATCTATGTGCCGGCACTGCGAGTGTGAGGGCTCGATTTGTAGCTTTTGTAATGGTTTGTTGGTCTAGTAACATCTAAATGCGGTGCGTCAATCGCCGTAGGTACCATCGTAAGATTGTAACGAGAAGTAATGGCAGAAAATGCTTATAGCATTAAGTCCGCCTTTGTTCCATTGTCAATTTTGGATCATAAGAAATAAATAAATGATTTGTACATGTATCCCATGTCTGCGTGTAATGATGCGAGACCGCCCTCACACCTCACACCGGTGGCGTGACTGCAGAAGTCTTTAGTCTATCCGTACCTAGTGCTCAGAACGATGTCAACACTACAGGACCGGGAATGAACCTCCAACATTGCAAAGGCTCTGGTCGCTTCTTTTCGCATCAAGTGATGTCTTCTCCATTTACAAAATGACTCGAATTGACTGCAGGATCGTATAGGAATACCACTTGGCAGACGATGTCCATCTTTAAACCAAAATGTTGTCACATTAAATAATTATGTTTAATAAATAATATTTCAATTTTAATTTCATGGTAATACATGTCAGGGTTCTGTTTATATAATCGTTTACAATTCGAAGGTAAACACTGAACAAAAACGGGCAGTTATTCGTTTCATTGCCGTGAAGAAATGCCTTCAATGCCACAATAATAACACAAACAATGAGGTGGTTTGTGTTGGTTAATCATGGGCTGAAGAGATCAATTCAACGTCCTTCATGTTTGAAAACAAAAAAGGTCTGTATGGTAAAGTATCATAGCGTCGTAATGTAAGTACCGTACTGGAACTGGTAGCCACAGACTATAGAAAGACGCGCGGCCACCGCGACTTTATCCTTATGTATATCATTAAACATCAAACACATCAAATACATTTTTATTTCTTGCGCTGCACATATTCTCATAAATTTGAGAATCATACTTTTCAACTTCTTATCAGGTCAGTATCTGTATACTTTGTAGAAAAGGCGTTAAATAAATGTATTTTGCTCAAAAAGCACACGTGTACCATCTAATAAAAATTGTGTCATAGGTATTTGAAGACGTATATTTACTCAGTGTTAGTTACGCGACATTTTCAATATAGCTGTCGCAAAGAATTTATTATTTACCAGCGGCCCGCCTGGACTGCGGGCTGAACGAATATCACGTTATAGGTTGAAAAATGAAGATCATAAACAGAGACATACATGGTTGACGAATATCATCATGATTGTAGCTTATTTATATATTGACTATGTTGATTCGGATTAATGTACCTTGCAAAATGGTAAAAGTCAAATACAAAAGTTTGAAATGAAATTAGAAAAAAGTTGAATAAAATTTTATCGAACTTGATTATTTTATAAACACTCCAAAAATCAATAAGTGCCACAGTTCCGGAGTATGTGGTACGCAGTATGTGGAGGGACCACATACGCAGAAATTCAAAAAACTCACTCTCTACCTTTTAATTATTGGTATAGATAGATTGGCCACTTTGGCCGCTAATTTTTAACATCTGTAAAGTAGAAGCCATTTTTGTGCTGATAAAAAAATATGTTTTGCAGGTAGCGTTAATGTTCAATTTTATCAGATTAATTAACGATTTCTGACGTTATAAACCTTTTTGCACATGAAACACTATAGATCACTACTTATATTTGTCAATGTATGTAGATACATATATTCGTGGCATATTAAATGTTACAGATTATAAACAAACTCTAGGAACCACCTACTAAAAAAATATATTGTATAGCAATCGTCCTTATCACCGATAGAAAAATGAACTAGTTAATATATTAATGCAACATTTAATACGCGTTCGAGTGGTAAACCAATGCGTATCCCATCGGCCACACCTCGACTCGAATTGCACTCGCAAGCTGTAAGATCGAAGTGAGAAATAGGACATTTCATTTCCTCGTCGTTTTTATACGCAGTTCAGTTTTTATTAGTTCATTCAGTTTTTTAACGTGTTCGATTATAATGCTGGAGAGCTAGGTAACGAACGCGTTCACGGCTTCCTTCTTGGCTGGCGACGCGGTCGCGGCCTTGGATCTACAGATGTGATTAAGCGTCGTGCTTCGTTACCGACTGCTACTATTATAATTGTTGCTCCGAACCGATCGTTCATTCGACTAGACAGTGCGCAGCGCGACAGTGGCTAGCGCAGTCGGACCGCGTGTTGAGGATGCCTTCAATATTATTTTAAAGCGCCTGTAGGACAGATTCCTAAAGGTGCTTTCCAGATTATAATGTATTATATATTATCTTGTAATACATTAATTAATTTTTATTTCAATCGAGCTGAGTATATAAATTTCATTAATTAAAATAATATAGTAAATTCAATTACTCGTTGTAGTCTCGATATTGATGCTGATATGGTCAAAGATTTAAAAGTAAACAATAATATTATAGTGGCACAGCACTACTATTGTAATTAACTACCACCTAAATAATAGTTTGAAACACTTTAGAATTACAATATTCTCATTACCACTTTATTCTGTAGTCCACTTCTTTTAAGCCAATAAGCCGACAAAGAAGCAATACCGCACCCGCTCGTCCCTAACACTCAGCACAGTACAGACGTATTGCCGACCGAAATGGAAACGAGGACCACATAGCCCACTAGTGGTTTCAATACTATTAAAAGATTTGAAACTCCCGCGCGAAATGTAATTTCTTGTGCCTAATTCTAATCAATCCGTGTCTTATACCGTCTAGAAATTAATTATTACCATCTTTAGTAAAATAAAAGAGCGTGCAGAAACGTGTTCACCTGATGGTACACATTGTTGTATAACATCAACGGGACCGGTGTTGTCGGAACGCTTTCGGTGTACTTTGTTCGACCAAATAAAAATTAAATACGATCATGACTTTGAAAATAAATTAAATGAATCGTGATCATCAATTGCATAACGACATACATAACAAATAGTCACACTGATGTAACTACTGAGATAAGTTAATAACTGAATACCCATAACATCAGTACGACGGTTCACGGACATGAAGTTACTTTGTGTGTTCGTTGTACGTACACAGTCATCAACTGGTGGTTCATTATTTGAATATTGTCTATTTATCATACACGGCACATAAAATGTGTCTTCGAGTAGGTATGTCCGAATATAAAGTGTAGAACAATGTCACAAGTGCTCGCCGACCGTACTGCACTTGTTCCTTTGGAACTAAACATTATGGCTACTGTGCGTACCGTCACACAGATTCTATATTTATCATAAACTAGCTGACCCGACCGACGTTGTCCTAGCCAGTAGTAGTCGCGACTACACTTAAAACATTTTTTTTTATGTTAATAGCCGATAAACGAGCAGACGAGCCACCTGATAGTAAGTCGGTAAGATTATTAATATTAATATCATTATTGTTACGCGTATTTATTATCTTTCCGTGAAGCCTGTCTGGCTCGCTACTACCCTCTTGCTTGAGTCATCCGTTAAACGACTAGTCTTGTTCCGGCTGGGGGCTCAAGAGCCAGTACTTTCTTATCATTTCTTGGCTCACAACGCATCAGTGATACCTTTGGTCTTGTTGAAGTCCACGGGCGACGGTGACCACTTACCATCAGGATCTATGAAGGAAATGTAGGGAATTTATCCTTGTTCCATAAATCGGTGAGCGCACTGGGCCCGGGGCGGGATCGATGGCGCCGATATAATTTTGCCACGTAAATACGCAACATAACTCACGGCGTTTATTTGTGTATTTTAATACTTTTCAACACGGACATATAACACTCATCAATCCAATCGCACTTGCGTTATTTAACCTTTAATCAACGGTCACGTCGTGTTTAACCTTTAATCAACTGTCATGTCGTGTTCAGTCGATTAAGGGGACCTGGTTTTGAAAAATATATCTTTTATTTATTTAAATTAAAATTAATTATCACACATCTACTTGCATACAAGAGACCACTAAACATAACTTGACCATAATAGTGGTATTATTCGTGTCGCGGCTACTTGTTAAAGATCAAATCAATAAGGGCGAGTCTGACGACGTCATTGAGTGACACGACGCTCCGATGTCGTGACGTCATCTACTTGAAATCAACTTGACCTCTAACGCTGCTAAAAAAATGTGTGTAAAGTGGCCTTTATTTTCATTTCTTCTGGAAGACAAGCACTTTATCGAAACTGGAGGAAAATTTGTGATTCTCGTGCATCCATCAATTTTTATAGACCGTCCGATGCACAAATATCTAACCCAACCCGTATATATGAAATCTACTTAGAAGGTTTTTTTAGTGACATTGTATTTGATGACACATGCTGATTTAAAATCGGTTGCACGTCTATGCCATTCCTACTTACTTTCAATTGTCTCCAGAAAGGTTCGTTTTGCACGTTAATACAAAAAACATATAGAATTTTCCTCGTAGTCTCCAATCACGCATTGAAATGCAGATGAAGATCATGTCACTTTATCGCCGACACTTAGAGAAGCCTTTATTATTATTGGCGATAACAGTGCTCTTAAACCGTTTAGTATTATGATGTGAATTGCATGTCAATAGCATGCATGAAGGAAGGTGTGCAATAGGCACGTTGAGTCGCTTCGGTTCGTCTTGTATCCTTCGAACGTCACCGTTCCTCCATCGAACAACCCCAACTACAGCGGACAAAGGACTGGAATAACTTGCCCGCGTCGGTGTTCCCGCCTCCTTACGATGTGGGAGTCTTCAAGAGGCGGGTGAATAGGGCTTTATAAGTAAATGCGTTCAACGTCTTAGACTTCAGCACCACTCACCGTCAGTGGGATTTTGGTAAAAAAAAATTCTCTGGCCTCTCAAAATCATCTCTGAGACCTACGAAAGACGATATTCTCACACCCAGTTGTTTCAAATTGAAATAGATATTTTTACAATAAACTTTATATTGGTCAGGTCATTAAATATGTTATATTTTATTTATTACACGGTACTACTCGACTCCAATCCATATATCATGGTAATATACCATTAAGTGTACCGAGTTCGTATTGAATATTTCAACAGGACGGACACGTGGGGATGTAAGTACATACAAGTGTACAAGTATGTAAGTAGTAGTAGGCAGTACCAATAGACTGCGAATCCGTGTACATTGATAGCGGCATGAGCGCGCGGCGTGTCGGTCGACGGTGACCTTGCACGGGGACACTCATTGTTCACGCGAGCACTGTACCGTAGGGCCGCGCGCCCGGCCGGGGCTAGGGCTGTCGTTCGTCAAGTGATACCTGGATTTGTTGTTTTTTTTTTAAATAGTGTGCCCTCTGGACAAGGTTTTCAAAATATAATACGGAGTCCTGCCTTCGTTTTCGATCGGCAACGCCTGACGCCTTCATTGTTACTTATGACCGTGGGCGACGGTGACCACCGACATGGAGGTGGCTCGTCTCTTGACTAGTTACATAAAAAAATGGCCGGTTTCCTCTCGGACAAATTTCCCTGATATAAAAAGTGTTTCTTCTAGAGCACTTATTTCTGTTAAATCCCGAATGATTGATAGACAAGCAATAAATTAAATCTAAGCATAGTTATAAATTTATGTATTGTGCACTTTGTACTAGTAATCGCTGTAGCTCGACGTTCACCTTATCGACGCATTGAAATCGAATCTACGACAATAAAACTTACATAGTATGACACGAGTGGCAAGTTTGTTATGAAAAATTTTGGGAGCGTGAACTTCTATCGAACTGCTAGTAAATGCTTACGTCAAGTAGTTCCAACAATAATGTCTTCTACAAATAAAAAATAAACTTAATCCAAATATTGTTATCTAATACTTCACATCGTTGCGCACTATGAATGCGATTTACGTTTTTAAGGTAAAGATACATAGCGCACATAGTATACACTTTTTGAATTTAATTTATTTAGTTCACACAGAAGTATATCGAAACTAAAAACAATTGTTGACACCGCCAACCACGTCTTAGCGCCCTCCGACAATTCGTGTACTAATAAGGGATGAACACGTCGACCAAGTAGTGTCAAGTGTTATCGAACTAAAAATGGTAATTAACCTGACAGAATACACTAGCTTATTATTACGATAATATACATCGAATTAAGACGTTTTAGCTATCCTCTATTGACAATGATTTGTTTAGAATCTAAGAAGTTGCAAGCGCGTATCCCCGTACCCCAAAACTCCGAATCTGTACTGAAAAAAGCGTATCAAAATAAGTAACATTCCATACTAAGACGACCGCGTAGCCCAGTTAGTACCTGCCTGCTGAGCCCTGCCTGGTCCCGAGTTCGATTCCCGGCCGGACAGACTTTTATGTGATAGATAAGTATTTGTTCTCGGTTCGTTGGTGCTTATTGTGTATAATTTGTGTATGTCCATGGTACCCGCAGCACAGGGAAGTGTACGGGGCGGTATGAGTTTGTGAACGATTATTATTATAGTCCCTAATTTTTTTCGTGTGTGTTAATTACAAATACATAAAATTATTCACAAGAATTAAAGAAAAAAAGTATTAATTTTGTTTACTAACAGATTTCTTTGCTGCTTGAGTGTGGTCGATGATAGTGGTGACGTTTGTCAGTTTGGACAGTTTGATGATTTGACAGCTGGACGGCTTGTTACTGCATTTAGTGACGTCACTCGATAAACACGATAAAGCCCACTGATTTCAACTACCTGGGTTGTTGTTGTTGTTCATAAAAACTTAGAGGCTGCATGGCCAAAGCCACTTCAGGTGGTGTTTAGTGGGTAGGCACTCAAGGCTTAGCACTCGCTAAGTCACGCGTGAGTTCCACATAACGAGCGTAGCTGGCTGCGCTGGGATGCATAAGCATTCATAATCCTCCTTCCATAAGAAGAAAAAAAAACTACCTGGGCTCATAACCTCGTAGGACTCGGTTGGATGACGTTTTTTGCTCAATCAATTGACGTTTTGCGATCGGCACAATCTGCGAGCGGTTGCGTGGACAAACACCACGCGTCATCGAACTCACTAGTCACTACGTTTCTAATCTTGATTAATCTAATTAATCCTTAATTCGATTTAAAATCTGCTTGTGCTATCGATTAAACGAAAGATTGTATTAAGTGTTGCGACCATTATTTTGGATCTCCACCATGGCCGACCAGTCTGATGACGAGTCACCCGCTTTAAAACCCCGTCATATATGAATATTTCGCAAGGAAAGTATCATTTTCCGGAGTAAAAAGTATTATAGATAATAATCCCTAATTTAAGCGACAAATATGTTACATATCAACTAAATTGGTCTATTGGTCTTCTCGTGATATGTACACAGACACAGATAAAATAAAAATGTGTCATAACGAAACTTACATGCATTAACGTTTTCAAAAAAAATTACAGATACGGCACATTAAAATGCTATGTAGTTTTTATCAAACATTGTTCTTTAAATCACAAAAAATATGGTTACAGTTAAACCAATCTTAATAAAAACGGTTAATTAAAACGATTTTAGACGTAATTTTTACAAAAGTGTCTGGGGATTTTGAAATTTTGTCGGATTCGATAATGTGGGTGATGACAGCCCTAAGACCGGTCGGTTTAGTTACAAGCAAATTACGTTTCATTTCACAAGTAGAATCGAAACCTCTTTTCAGGCCGCTACAGGCGGTCAAGGGTGCTGTGAATGCAAACATTTAATTATATGACTATATAAATTTCTTTTATTATATATACAATTATAAATGCATTTACTTAATATACATATATAAATTTTAATAATTATAATAATTCATAATAATTATTTTATTTGGCAAATGTCCTCGCTTCGCTTCGGAAAACTACCTTCCCCTTAAAGATAACACCTGCATTTTTCTGGGTTTTACTCGTTCTGTGAATTAGAAATACATATATTATTAATTCATAACTTTTTTATTTATGGACGGATTGCAATGAAACAAACTTTAGGTAGTAAGTGGCGCTTACTACAATACTACATGATAATACATGAGTGAAAACTAGGATAAAATCGGTTAATCCGTTTCTTACATTAAAGCGAACAAATAAATACACAGACAAACACAGGAAAATTCTAACAACTATTGTTTTGTGCTCTATTACGTTAATAAAGACCCCCTAATACTAATTTTACTCATATAACTTACATGTACAGAAATGGATCAGTTCTAATTTTATAATTAGTATAGATCTTCAATCATGAATGGTGACTTGTACAAATCTCATGCTATAACTATGGAGATGGCTTTTTTTATTTCAATCAAGTATATTTACAAACACAAATAAAAAAAAAGGTATGTTTCATTTTTATCGACCATAAACTAAGCCGACCCAATCATATACACAATCGCGTATGAGGTATGTACCTCACGCAGACACCTACATCATAGCGTGCAGACCGACCACCATTACGAGGGGTGGGGCGACATTGATACTGTGAATATTGTTGATATGAAGTAAAATAATAATATCATATTTTTTTTGTAAAATGGTTCGCACACATAAATAGAAGTAAAAAAATGATCTTTGTCTCAGCTACCCGTACCCATGCACCAGTGATCGACTTCACGTAAGGATCACTTACACTGGTCGGTTGGATGATTGTTACAAATTTTTAATATGTTTGCCGGTATCTGTAAGTTCTGGTTTATCTATGTTTGTTAACGATATAGATCCTATTTTCGTCGGTCACAAGTATATATGTTACTCCTTCAGAGGTCTAACATGAAACACTTTACATATTTGTAAATGTCTGTGGTCCAGTTTCTTACGGTCCACTACTCTGTTTGCAAAAATTCCCTTCTGGGGCATCCCAACGACTTATGCGTCGCTCCCTAGAATTCTCATATACCCCAAAACATTATTACTTCTATGTTCCATCAAGTTTTTCATGTCGTAAAGTAATCTATTGGCTCGTTTGCTCAGTAACCTCCATATTACGTTAAGATATATTTACTCCATTTGTTTGCACCGGCATCGATCACTGTCGGCAGATCGCTCGTGCAAACTTTATTGATGTGTTTCCGAATTGATTGGGGTCGTTATTTTTCCCTTCTGGATTAAAGTTACTTCCAAAGCTCCCGTAGTAGCGCCGGAGTGAGACTGTGTATGTATACGGAGTTGTTTTAAATCCTATATTTAGTTTCTTAATTTATTTGGATAGGTATTGTTTCAGTACCATAAGAGAAGCTTGCGTTGCGCTGCGGACAACGAGGTAGATATGAAACACTTATACAGGAAAGATTTATACGTACGTTTTTGTAAGTTATAATTCTGAACGTACAATTTTTAAAATCATACCATGGATCGTATAAGTTGAGGACCCAGCACGGGGCGCTGACACCTGAAGCTCGCCAAACAGTGGTGTGTTAGTGCACTTAAGTGAAGAGGCTATTACACATCTCGAGCACAGGAAAATCTCAAACTATCCAAAGGCCTAAGAAAAATCTAAACGGCTGCTAAATCAAAATAACAACCGGACAATTCCACGTATCGTCCGACCCACGGTTGTGCTCAGAAATCCTACTATACCAAGGATGTACAATGAAGACACACAACTGTGTCTCACGACCGTTCCAATAGTGGTACAAACTATATCTCCGTCATACGTCTCAGTGTATGGTATTGTTTGTGACATGAGTTTATCGAACGGCTAGCGGCCACGCGACATCATCAATGAGCTTTCCAAGCTAGCACACTGCGTTCAGTTGTAACGACTTCACAGGACCCATTTTTATTTAGTCCATGAAAACAAATAAAAATAAACGAGGTAATTACAACTAGTTTTTTACGATGCTTATGTTAACCCCTTATAGAATTATCGTAATTATCTGAAGTTTCTTTCTATCTGTATTCACATTTCGATTCGTTATCGGATCACGTAGAAAAAAATGGACGTCGTTTTCAGGATTTGTAACATTCTGTTATTTAGGGAATAAGGTTTGAGTTATGGTCAGATGACGAACGTAATATAATTATATTAGTGTGATTCACGACCGCCTCGCCTGCCACCCCGAGCGGCGTAACGAACATGGCCGGCGCGCGGCGGCGGCGGCCCCACGCTCTCACTATATAATAATAATAATAATACACTTTATTGTACACCGTAGCACGGACATGACTTAAGAACAATTTAAACAACATAAATTAAACAATAGGTGGTCTTATCGCTAAAAAGCGGTTTCTTCAAGACAACCTTAAGGTGAGAAGATATAAGCAGAGGAATATTATCTAGAGGCAGGGTGTATTAAACAAAATTTAATAACAAGTTAAATAATACATAGCTTGTAGACAGCAATGAACGAAGTGGGATTAGGGAAGTAAGGAGAACACAAAATCAAAGTTGTTAGTAATTGTCTCTGACTTTACTTTTGAAAGAGTTTAGGGAATCAACGTGACGTATGTTTTCAGGTAGGGAATTCCAAAGGGGTACGGCCGCAGCCGTAAAGGAATAACGGTACACTTGACAACAAAACTGATGATTGAAAAATATTCAGGCCTTGACATGGTCATTTTCTTCATAACCAATTGTTTGAGCTTTACGCAGTGTTTGATTATAAGCCGTTGTTCTCTGTAACACTACAATTCGTTGGTGGTCTTCATAATATGCAAGTAATAATGTTCACTGAGACAACGCCGCACCGTGGGCGATTCCGCCGACCATGTCAATACACTTTATACTTGCTGAATAAGAGCATCGTGGTATAGAACGAAAAACAGAATCGAATCGTCAGCCTCCGACGGGCGCCACTTGCCCAGAACGCGTTTTTATATACACCCTTGTTGCTCGTGTCGCATAGCGTTGTCGTAACTTCTATCAAGGGAGATTCAAAAGCTTGCGGGACGAAACAGTGAGGAAATAAAATAAAAACTCCTTGTCGACCCTTAACTCCAGTACGAGCGTATTGGAATTTGTTATTTTTAAGTCATCATACAAATATTTTACTGTTTGATCAGAATAAGCATATGACCACCTCAACCTCGTTGTTATCGGTAATTTTTCCCCTTAACTCAAATTTTTTATCAAAACTGTATCTAGGAACGAAATCAGGACTGTAGGGTGGATTTATCATTGTTGTACGGAGTAGCCATTGCAACCTTACTCTTGTGAGCAGACGCGTTACTTTGTGCGAACACATGCCCTTGGTCAATTCTTCACATGGTATTTCCTTATCGGTTTCCTTAAATTGTTATAATCGACGAGAAATACTATTTCACAATTGCAACAAACATTCGCCAACAACTTCGTAACTCACACGTTGTCAATGCGACGGCGGCGAAAACGAGGTTTGGAACAAAGATTTTATAATTGTGATATGGGGATGAACAACCGCAGTGGTATCCTTTTCTTCTTCCTCGGCGCTAACAGAAAAATACCGTGAAATAAGTTCAACGCCAATCCACTAACAATTTACTAAACATGTAACGATTTTGCATTTTATAACTGAAATGCTCTCACACACAGGCAAATTATAGAACTGATTGAACTTTTGTCCGAGCATGTCATAGGCCGCTACGACAGCGTTTATACGCGAATCCGGACTCAGAAAAGCGCTGTAAGGACTTAACTATATGAAAAAGTTCTTTTAAATTCAAAGTTACATGCTGCAATGCGGTGCGGTTGAGAAGGTAGTTGTCGAATCGAGTGTTTGATATTTTTACGTCGTCAAATCTTCAAGATGGCGTAACGACTGCCTAGCTGACATCAACAGGTAGAAGTGACCAAGTAACATTGGTCAGGTAGATTTTACTCGCATTTTATTCAAGTGCCAGTAATTAAATAAATGAATCTTGGGTATTCGCCATTAAAGAAACCATTAAGTCCACAGCTGTATAAATTTCAAATCATTACAGTTACATTTTGAAATACACATAGAACTGTAAAAAATATTACATACATAAAAATAAGTCAGCAAGAAACTTACAACCGAAAGTTTAAAAAACATTAAAATAATCTTTACTCACCGAATAAACGAACTTAGTTCGAGGAACGTAGAAGCGCGAAGACTATTTGGGCGTCATGGGCGGGCGGACGACACGGCAGCCTGGCGCGGACTGAAACTACAAGCTCCGAGGCCCTCTCAAAACCGAGACAAGCTGTAGAAGTTCAATTGTATCCTATTAGTTTACTATTAGCATTCGAATACTTTTGCCACTACATAACTTACGGTGAGTAATGTGATCAGAAACGAACGATCGCATCATAGGACGAGATAAGTAGTTTATCTGCTGTTAGATATGAGGCTAGTAAACAAAACTCGAATGATTAACAAAGTTTCGTAACATCAGCTCTATTTTTTTTAAACTTTTATAGGCGCGTTTTAGACGATTTTTGTTAAGAGAAAATCTTTATGGGTTCGCGTCACCCACATGCTAATGTTTAAGGTATATTTGTGTATATATTTATATAAAAATATAATATGTACGTAGCCGTAATATGTTTAACTATTAAATAAACCATATAAATATATATATACAGTTGTTGCTCAGAGTGCAAATAGGTGCGAAAATCAGATTAATGTTAATAATTTTAATTCAAAAATTATGAAGTTTTAATATTATCAGTTTGAAAATTCAAAACGGAGTTTTAAATTTTCACTTCATGCCTGCCGTCGATTTAATCTCCCAGAATTTCATTCTACAGATCCAAAGTATGAGTTCTTGATTTACGAGAGTAGGTACGTCCATACATTATAGTACGTCACTGAACTACCCCCCGATGCATAATCTCTGAGCACCAGCAGCACTGTCGGTTGCCCACAACGTACAGAGCTTTCAGCGATCGCTTATAATGGAATATTCCGTCAATCCGCTATAAGTAAATCGCTCTTAAATCTCGAAAGCTCGCAGGATACGTGCCATCACTGACAGCTCTGTCTGGTCCATTTGCTCCATCTGCGTCAGTTCTATATCAGTGTTGTCGGTGTTCGGTATCTAGCTGTCTGTTGGACGATTTTTGTTTAATACCGAAGTCCTCGATGCACTCGATGGTCGTGTACTGGAATCATCATCAATCAGCTACGGTGTTACTGCTGTGCATGTGCTGCACATATTTTTACTACGCTAGATAAATTTGAAACCGAATATTGCTTCAGATTATAGTAAAGTATACAAAACCAACTGTATAGTAAACTATACAAAAACAAAATTTTACTTGTATAGTAACTGTATAGTAAAGTATACAAAAACAAAATTTTACTTGTTACAACATTTGTTTAAGTGTATGTAGAACACTTTTCCTTCATATGCTTATTACTGGAAAGTGAAGACTATTTTTCTCGTTGTGTAACAAAACTAAGTATTTATAAAACAAAGCTTTATTTATAAACCCAAATTACAATTCCAATCACGTGCCAACCCTATCGATCACTGGGCCGGTAACTCTCAACCTAACCGTTGAGCTCCGAATCTCGAGCAAGGCCGCGTGTTATCACGAAAGTGTCCGGAACTCGTGCTAACGAGGTAAAGGACGTTCATTTTACGCTGAAAGCTAACGTATGCAATGACAAGGAAATTTGTAAGTTAATTAATCAAATATACCTGAACTACGATAACAATCACAAAAAATTATTTACTCAAAATGTTATAGAGTAAATAGTATATTTTAACGGTAGGTGATCTCCTGTGTCAACGTAACGTTTGTTTTAGATGAAATATAAATAAGTATCGAGTGTTGACTGTTGGATACACACGTTACATCTGTAAAAGCGTAAATTGATTTTGTCTATGATATGACTGAAAATTTTAGGAAACAAACGGTTGCATTATGAAGTTACCATAAATAATTGAATCATCCAAAAATATTCGAAGTTGATTTTATTCACCTTCTTAATTGATAAACTATTTATTTCGAACGTGAAATGAAACGAATCCTAAAAAAGTCAGGGAGACCAATACCATTCCATCGCTCGAATTCAATTCTTCTGCATCCAGGTTACTAATACCTTCAATTAAATTAGTAATTTCGGTGAGCTTGAAAGGCATCAGTGTAGTACAGTGAATAGCTTTAATGTAATGCAATTCTTGAAATATGAATTCAAATAAGGAAAACTTGCTAATTTATATCTGTTTTATAATATTGTTAAAGCGGGGCCAACACGAAACGATTTAAAGTTGCGATACGTACCATATCGCAGAATCTTGTTCCACTACGATAATTAATTAATAAACGAGTTTAATTTTTGTAGTAGTAATAATATTTACTACAAATATCTGTTGATTGTTATTTTTGTCACAATTTAGCCAACGTAGTCCCGGCTTGAGTAATCGATTTAATACTCGGTAGAAATAACACAAACCACAGGAAAATGATTGAATAATTACTCACAGGTTGCAACCCAGTATTCGACCTCTCCATCAACAATGATAAATCGTTTTATACTGATACCGTCATCACAGAAAATATGTAAAAATAATAATGAAGGGATATTACGTGAGTAAATTTGTCTGCCACCATGATGATTTCAAAGTGTGTGAAATCCGTCAATCGGCACTCGATCATTGAATTGCGGCTTTAACTCCTCTCTCGTCGTCGCGAGACCCTAACCCTGACGTGAACGTGATGACATGACATAATGAAAAAACGTGTCTTATCTCACCAACTTAATATTACTAAGGAGTTTAACTTATAATTTATCATATATAGTCTAATTAACGAGTATTGTAACAAAAAATCCCCACTTAATTTGAAGAAGGTGAATTCCTTGGTTTTATTTCCTACTTTTCACCTTTAGGGTATTTTTTCTTCAACTTTAAATGGCATTAACCGAGAAGTATTCTAGTAAATCACGGAGATCTGAGGTAACAAACATAAAAAATACAAACGAATCGAGTACCACCTCCTCGTTTTTTTGATGGCAGTTAAAAACGATTACATGTAAAAGAACTTGATGTCATTAATGATTACGACTAAAGATGCCACTTTTTGCAGTTATTTATAAAAAGTTTTTGCAGTTTTTATACTTCGAACTCGACGACAAAATATTCGAATAAAAATCACTATAAAGGCCCTTTAAAACATTATTAATCGATTAATAAAGTATCATAATATATATATATATATAGTATCGAGTTATTATTGGCTAGATGTTAAATGTTTTGTTAACTAATGCACGAGTATAGCAATGTATCACAAAACAAATCAAACAAATACTTTCGTTGAAGTTAGAATACAAGTAATGAAACACAAACTCGCGTGGTAGTTCTTCTACAGGCGTCCAGTAGATAGCATCGAACATAAAATTGTATGAGGATTTTTCAGCGGTCGTTGAAAACTGGAGCAAACAAATTAACCGCAATAGAACTGCACTTGTCTGATATTGAAGTTGGAGAATAGTTCACGGAGATAAACTCGGGGATCTTCCTACTGCACCCCACCCACCCTGAACATTAGCTGGGAAATTGAGAACATTAGACGTCTCAACAAAACATTGAAACGGTCATTTCGTAATGAAGCTGCTATTTTATCATACACTATATTATGTCCAACGAACCGACACATCATTAATAAAACTTACGTACATGTTACTCAACAAATTTGAGGTATTTAAGGTTACCATGGTGACGACGGCTGCCTGTGGGGCTCCGGGTTCAGACATCGGCTGAGCTAGAATTAACGCCCCGCGTTCGAGGGATAATGTAGAGTAGCAATGTGTGCATCTACATCTACTGGTACGTGTGAACGCTGCCTTGTATTACGTCACATTCAATAGTATAAGTCAATTTACCTCTAAGAGGATGAAGCTATTTGTGGAAATATTGCTGTGTTGTGTTTCAAATGACCTTAAATAATTTATTAAACAATATATTTAAATCCTTTAATTTTTTTCATAAATATGTAATAAAAGCATTTAGATGTACAAAGCAGTCGTCTAATTGATTTACCGTGGTCACAGCGGCTTAAATAATATATATTATAGGATCAATTGGTTTGATGCCGGGTACAATCGTAGAATAACTTCAAACGGACACATCCTTCGGTCCTAATAAACTGATCTTATGACGAACTTTAAAATCAAATTATCGTACTTCTAAATATTACCACTCAGTGGTGTAGAAATTAATCGCATTAAACTCAAGGGTTAAAATGGTTAAGGTAACTAAGAATGGTAAGGGTGAGTAAAAACCGTTAAGGTAACTAAAAATGGTTTGATATGATATTGTATTCTGTCAAAACTTGAAACATTTTGTCGTATGAAATATGGCCTACACCTATCTCTTTTTTGTAGATTGCATACCGCACTAATACAAATTCTTTGTGCTTTTACTGAAAGCCCGAGAGAGAGATAGTTCAACTCGAGATATATGTTTCACCCAAATCATTGCGGACTGCTCGTAAAAAGATCACATATAATTTTAAGCCGCAAGCCCGGTGGTTATTGGATTTCGCAGTTCATCAAAATATTATTTGTGGAGTGACCTCCTCAACACCACCCACGCGATACGCGACCTACGTTCATAAACGATTGGACGACATAACAAACTGTTATTTTGAAATATTGAAGTAGCTGGTCTTTATTTTATTAGTTGGCGAGCAGCAGGGTCAGCTGATGGTAAATATAATCACTTCTGACCTTGATAATGTCCATGATCTGCAACACTGCCGCGTTGAACACCAAGAATGATGCAGTATATCCATTTATTAACTCTATCTATCTATCTCTCTCTATACTCTATATATCTATCTATTATTATCCTCCTTATTTTATCAATCCCCTATCCTCAATAAATTAATGAAGATCACCAGTGAAAGAGCACAGTTTTTCCGCTAACATGTTTCCACATCACGTCAAGTATAAAGTCTTATTTGTGTGTTTATTGACTGGTAAATCTTTTTATAGAAATTAATCCAATACGACTGAAAGAGTTAATTGAACTTTAGGTAGAAAAGGGCTCCTTGAATATTGGTAAAGGATATTATGATATAGATTCAGCGTTCCTTTATGGGGCTTGGAGTTCGGTTTTACAATAAGACTCCTAAGTTGTAACGCGAGTTGCCCATTGGAACTTTTAAGCATCGCATTAAAACACAACTTATAGGCAAAGGATATTATAGTATAGATGAGTATGTCGGCAACGCCAGTAGTTTTAGCAGCATTGTCGAACATAGCGTGGGCGTATAGTCATTTAACATTTTTAATTAATTGTTAACAAACACTTCACACCGGGCAAACGAAACAAGTAACAGTTCCTAGTGCGGAGGAACCGATCTCTTCGACCGCAGAATGTAAACTGTGGCTCCATCCGGCGTCATTAAACTACCTAGGCTCTATTGTAGCACGATGTTAGCCGAGTATCGACGTCATCGCGGCAGTGCTGCCATCACTCAGATATCGTGCTGAGTTTCGTTTCACGTCTATACTAATGACCATCTCCGACATATAAATAACATTGCCACAACCGATTCCCCGCAGATTAAACTTACTTTATAATTGCTATATGTTGTTTTAAAAGATGTGCTGAGGAGTTTGTAGTATTTAGATACTTACATGTTCTTATATCTAGTATTGTGGTACCCACATAGTTTGTAACTCTTATAATACTCCTTTGGTTAACTTCTTTTATAATTTCCTGTATCTTTTATCCATTTATTCTGTAATTTCTTTATATATTTTATTAGGTTTAATGTTTTATTATTGTTGTCAAATGTTTGACAAATGTCCTAAATTATTGTCATCATGATAATTTTTATTTTTAATTTGTACAGTTCTTATCCTTTTTGGTAATGTAATTTATTAGGCTGAATAGTAATTTTAAATTCGTAAATAGAACACAAGAAGAGAATCATTCGAGAAAATTTGAGATATTAAAGGCGAGCTATGACGGGAGACAAACAGTCTCTCGCGTGTGGGTCGCAACTCTTGGATCTCGACACTGACAGTCTCGTGTATAGGTCAAAACACTGGAATCTTAGGAGTCTCATGCGGAAAGTCTCTGTCAGAACAATAACAGGATCGGGCTTCTAGCCGGAAATCTTTTATTACTCTCCGATTCCGGGATCTATTTATTTCGTGCGCCCTAAGGCACGCCTCGTCAAGGCGGTCTTCGTGTGCTGATCACCGGATAATCTACACGTCTCGTGCGTATTAACGCACGCTCCAGTCGCCGAGGTCTCCGTGCACTGAACGCCGGGGACTTCGATCGATTCGTGCGCCCTAAATGCACGCTCCTGTCTGCAAAGCCTCTGCGCGGTACATGCCAGAGAAGCGACGGGCCTAGCTTTCTACTTACAAGTGACCTTATTACTTTCTTAATCTTGTAACTCCTGTATTATATGTATTGTAACCGCCAGGAATTCTGGAATACATTCTATTTTCTAAATTTCTCTAGATCTTTTACTTAGAACACTAAGTTTCTTTCGCCGTTTCTTCTCCTCAATGCTTAAGCACCTAAATTATTGAAAGCTTTTTAATTTGGATCTAAGTCAACCATTTTGCACCTTGCAACTTAATTACTTGCTCCTATTGCATCAAGTTAACCTGGCTAGCTACCATCTTCCTTCTAACTTTTTTACGTGTTTCGATGGTAATGTTGAAGAGTCAACAAAAGCAAGATATAGAAATTAATAATGTTCGAAACATGGATTGAATAGGCTGCGAGCCTGTGTTTATTGAACCGAAGTTTACCAAATTTCTCTTTCACGTTGCTGTATTAGTCACCCTTGAATAAGTCCTCCCTTTGTCGTTCCACTATTACGCAAAGGTTCCGAACTTTACAGATTCTTGGAGTCTACCAAACACTTCAATGAACCGATGTTAACTTATTCTCTTATCCTCATATGGTCGACACCTAAGATGCGAATGTAATCTGTCATAAACGCGGTCATATCTATTGACCTCGTCCGTTAACAAAAAGTATTTATCGTCCTGCTTTTCCTATCGATGTCCTCAGCTCTGATAGATGACATTAGTTTTACTGTATATATTCATATCGCCATTGCTCCCTAATAATGAGGATTTGATCAATCATATCAGTACTTCGCTCTTCTCGGTCCGTCATTAATTGCGCGGGAACTCGATCATCAGATGGGTAATCAACACACAAAGGGAAAAAAGGTACTGAACGGTTTTGTCTTTGTCTATTTGCATACTCGTATGTATAAGTGTATATATGTGTGTGTAGCTGAAATTATGGTAAGAGAAACAGTGAATTTATCGAAAAGCAAAACTGGTCTTGGTTTGAACAGGATAACGAGACACGGGCTATCGAAAATGCATATATTGAAATTTCGTTTTATTTCAGAATTTATCTTACAGATGTTTAAATATTGTACTGTTCATTTTTATATATTATTACTATATTATATTATTATATGCCTCGTTCAGTAGACCAGAGGGTGAGCAAAGCAACAGAAAGAAACCCTCGGTGGGGTCAGTGTTCAACGTAATACGATCTCGAATGTGTCTCTACAGAAACACAGGTCACAATACACGTAGCAAAAAATTTAGTTTAGCTTATAATGTATTGTTATTCTCAAGGACGTTCAAAATTAAAAACCAAAGTATATCAGGTATGGTAATCTGTACTGACCTTCGCGCTTAAGAGGTCATGGAACGTACACCGACGCGACCGAATAGAAATTACTTACGGAAGTATCTTTCTCTAAGTAATTTAGGTATATTAGGGTAAAATGGAACCTATTTTCCTTTTCTAAATAATTTAAACTTGAAGTACCTAGATATATTTTACGTCAAATAGGACAACGTTATTATAGTCACGTATGGTATACTCGTATGTACCTCGGTATATATTAAATGTATTAATGGTTTATCCGCTTCTTGCACTAACTCACATGCACGACCGGCCTCGCACGTGGTCCCGTCACGCGGCGCCACCCGTGACTCGAGAAGTGGTAAGGTACGGTACCATAGCATAAAAACTGAATTATAATAAATCGTAATATGGCAGACACTCATAAAAACAACCTTAATTTTTACTCTTCCTATACATTAAAGTTTCATAACAAATTTATGTGATAAGTAACAATGTTGCACCGAATTCACTATGGACTTAAAAGCATGTACACTATCATTAGACGAGAATATCGATGCAAACAAAATATTCAAATCCCTCTCGATAGACAACTCCTCACTCGTGAGTTAACACCCTGATTTAACCGGTACATCGCGTAATTCGCCTATTAAGTTCAATTTACATTTGTACCACTTACACAATTCCTTCCGCAACAGGCGTCGCAAAGCGACCACATGTGTAAATTCGGTATACAATTGATACCTACTCGTTTGTTTTAGAAGGGCATCTATCTATTAATGTCATTTGAAACCTATCAAATGTTGGTTTGATTTTAGATGACATTTGAAATCGTAAAATATCATTGCACGATAATATTTCCACATTATAACATTTCGGAACTTGAGACACGATATTTTATTTTATCAATCAATTATATTATAATTATAACTTTTGCTTAGCTCGATATTTATATACTGATTCATGAACTCTGCATAGAGTGATATTTGCAGCGACGCTTTTATGACATGTTTGGACGCTCGGCTGCCGCACTCTGATGGTTAGTGCCCTTCTAGAAGTTATTACGCACTCAAAATGCTTTGCTATATGAGGACCACTTAAAACAAACAACAAACAGATAAAGTCTGAGACTAACTGTGAGCGCTTCAGAAGTGTGTCGAGTCCATTTAATTGTAAGATGGAGTATTTTGAACAAGATGGCATTTAACAATGACAAATTATATATGACGACATTTGGTCGAGTGTGGCATCCCATTAAGTTTGATTAAAATTGGCAATCAAATAATTAGTAGATCCATGTTAACCATGGATATGGTTATTTGATCCAATCATATGGAACGAACCTTTGCTAAAGAATCTCACAAGCATCTTGGGTTTGTGCTCAGAATTGCGAGAGACCTTCGCTGCGCCGATGCTATTTGCCTAATCTACAGTGAGCTGGTGTGATCAAAGCTCGAAGACGGTGCATGTGTCTGGAACCCGCACAAAAGTGCTTTCGGTCTCCTTGTAAAAATAGTTCAAAAGGTATTCTTAAGGTACCTGTACAAACGTATATATGGACTCTATCCGTTTCTACATCCAACTGAATTTCTTTTAATGGCCCTGAATTTTAATTCGTTGGTAATGAGATGGAAATACCATCTGATATCTATAGCATATAAGGTATTCCACGGTACGATTGATGCTTCCAATCTTAGTAATAAACATGCGTGCGTACCGAAAGCATAAACTATTTGCAGTGTCGTGAGCGCGCACAGCCGCGCGCGCTAATACACCTATTCTAGACGCATATCCTGAATGTGATCTGTTTGTGGATGAATGAAGAGATATATTGTCCGTTTGTCAGAAGTTCTGTGAGCGTGAAGTGTGAAAGTTTCGTCTTTGATTAATGTTATTTATTGGTTTTGGGCTGTTTTCAGTAAAAGTAAATAAACAAGTGTCTCCATTATCGAAAAATTCCTTTTCTTTTAACGTCCGGCTATGCTATACGTTTTGTCTTTCACCTAGAAAAATAGATATCTTTTCGCATGACTTCTTGCATCTACATCTGCATCTGCGCTTGTTATATATTTCTTGTATAAAAAATGTCAATAATATTAACATATTCGCATGTCTCACCTAGTTATTAACTTCTGATATACACTGCTTCGCTGAACGAAACTGAACCGTTCGCCCTACACTGTACGACACTGGCCGTCCACCGTCAACCGTCATGGTTGATTTTTAAAATCAGGGTGGTACTCGACCTGGTAAAATAACCCCACCGCCATCCACCTGTTTAAACTAGGGATGTCATGGATATGAAATTTCCGATTTGGATACGATATACGAATTATATTTCACCGGTTTCGGTTACGGTTACCGATATGAAATTATTTCGGATTATCCCATTGTTTCGAATAATTTCGATTATGGATATTACATGATTTACGGCTGGGAAAGATATATAATATATTTTGAGGGTTTAATTTTATTTCTAGGTCATCATCATCCTCCTGCCCTTATCCCAATTTTATTTGGGGTTGGCGCAGCATGTATTTTTTTCCATACTTCTCTATCCGCCGTCCTCTCACTAGTAACTTCCATTCTAGCCATATCATCCTTCACTTGTGTCCATCCATTATTTCTAGGTATTATGTGGTATTATTATAACAGAAAAAATCACTAGCCTTGAAAATTAAATAATAAAAACTGTCTTAAAGTTGAGCGACGCGGCCAGTGCATCGACTCGGTCGGTGAAAACCGGGCATAACGTGTTTTATTTACATTTTGCCCCTATCCGAAACAATCAGAAACTTTTTTATTGGATTCAGTTGCGATATCAGATATATTTTTATTTCGGATATCCGATATTTTCGGTTACGGTTACGGAACTCCAAGCATCCCTGGTTTAAACTATAGGTATAATAAAACATTCTCCTCCTGGAATCATTCTTTTAATTCTGAGTAGTAAATTTTATATCCTGAAATACCTCCTTTTTATAATTGGCACATTTAATGTAATTTTACATTCAAACTATATTATTTTTCCTTCCTTTCCTTTTCTGACATCTATTGACAATCTTAATTTTTTTTAAACATATTTTCTAACCCTTTTTGATAAACTTATTATACATTAACAACAAATAGTTACTCATATACTCGTACATTTTCGAGTTAACTTCATTATACACGACTTTCTAATTCATAAATACTAACACACCGTACATAATTTCTACCGAGATTAACAGCTTAAGCTGGTAGCTGTAAACGGTACAGTCCTTCCGCTCTTTGCGATTGGCTCTATCTTTACTCAGCGGGGTACACCACGAGATCAGGTAACTAGCTCGTATTCAAGGATAAGAGTCCCTTACGCTCCCATTCACGACATATGTAGCATAAAACGACTTGCTAAGCGGCACCGACCAGGCCAGGCCAGGAAGTGATGTTGAGTAAAAAAAAATAAAGCCACAACGAAGCACCAGAGACTAAACTGTCGAATAAAAACATTTCATTTTTATAATTGGTTGGTTTTTGCGTGCGCGCCGGTCGCGCTTGGCAGACTTCGTAATTTGATCATAAACGAGACAAAATTGCCAATCTTCTGTTTTTCTTGTCATCCAATTTCCCGTTTAGACATACTATAATGCAAAAATAACAACTTCTGTTAAAAGCGCTCCGGGTATACCCGGCAATACTAGGTTTACTCTGCGGAAGCCTAGAAATTAATATGAAAATAACCATTATATAAAAATTACACCACACCGGAGTCTGCCTGTTCAATTCAAATTCAAAATTATTTAATGACATAGGTTTTCTTATGAACGTCATTTTTTGCTTCTACCACCGTTTCGAAAAGGTGCTTTAACAACGAGGAGAAGAAACGGCGAAAGAAACTCCTCAGCACATCTTTTAAACAACATATGTTAATTACAAAAGTTTAAACCTGCGGAACTGATTTCGACACTAATTTTGTCCGGGCATCCTTGTCATTCGTGTACTCATCTATACTATAATATCCTTTGCCCAGAAGTTGTGTTTTAATGCGACGCTTAAAAGTGCCAGTGGGTAAATCGCGTATCAACTTAGGAGTCTTATTGTAAAAACGAACTCCAAGCTCCATAAAAAAACGCTGAACCTTTTGTAGACGATATGAAAATGTAACCATGACAGATAAAGCGTAACAAGAATCATATCTGCTAATAATTATATTTTTTAAGTAGTTCATATAAATAAATAAGTATAAAAATAAGTGTAAATTAATTAACTAACGGAGGCATGCAGCGAAGATGCGAATGTTGAAATGGATGTGTGTTGTTACAAGAATGGATAGAGTACGAAATGAGTATGTTAGAGGAAGCTTGAAAATAGCGCCTATTATGGAAAAAGTGATAGGTGCCCGTTTATCATGGTATGGGCACTAATGCGTAGGGAGGAATGTCATGTGACGAGAAGAATGCTGAGATGGATGTAGATAGATATAAGGGATGGGGAAGTCCGAAGAAGACGTGGATGGACTGTGTGGAAAACGATACGAAGATTAAGGATGTGTGCACTGAGATGAAGAAAAATAGAGATGTATGGAAGTAAAGGACACACTGTGCCGACCCCAAGTGATTGGGATGAAGGCCGGGAAATGATGATGATGAAAAATAAAGTAAATCTATACTAATAATAAAATTCTAACTGATCGATTTCTGTACATTAACGATATATAAGCAAAATATAATTAGGGACTTTTATTATCGCAAATGAACCCAAAACAATAGTTATTAGAGTTTTTGTCTGTCTGTGCGTTTGTTCCCGCTAATCTCACAAACGGATTAACCGATTTTGTTCTGGTTTTCACTAATGTATTGCAGTAAGCATCACTTAAAACTTAAAATTTGTTTTATTACAATCCATCCATAAATAAAAAAGTTATGAATTAATATATGTATTTCTAATTCACAGAACGACAAAAACCCAGGAAAATGCTGATGCTATCTTTAAGCGTAAGGTAGTTTTTCCGAAGCGAAGCGGGGGCGTCTGCTAGTTAATAATAAATTTAATATAAAAAAGAGCCTCCACCTCATACGTACTCATAATATGCACATTCGATATATCTAATACATATGTCAGCAATTGCCAGTAGTTTTAGCAGCATTGTCGAACGCTAGGGCGTATAATCGTTTAACAAACACTTCACACCGGGCAAACGAAACAAGTAACAGTTCCCAGTGCGGAGGAACCGATCTCTTCGACCGCAGAATGTAAACTGTGTCTCCATCCGGCGTCACTCCACTAGCTAGGCTCTGTTGTAGCACGATGTTAGCCGAGTATCGACGTCATCGCGGCGGTGCTGCCATCACTCGGATATCGTACTGTGTTTCGTTTCACGTCAATACTAATGACCATCTCCGACACATATATAACATATCTTCGAGTAACCGATCATTATTCCTCTCAAAATCTATGATTACGACATGTTATGTTATGATTCGATCTTAAACATTACAATTGCATCACAACAGATACGACAATGCATGTCAGAACCGAGTAACAATTATTAAGAAACGGAACCTCTTAAGAGTATTATCTTTTTACTGGGCCAGATTCAATAGCCAAATTGTTCTTCGCTTCCAATATCACTTAAAGAGGCGCATATCCTAACACAATGTTTTGGATTATTCTAGATCTTCTTATTTATGACGATTAGGTGTTCTATCGTAATGTTTGACACCATACTGTTTACGTGTAAGATCGCTTACAGGAGTTGGACATAATGTCGTTGTCCACGGCCGGCGCGGCGTGTGCAATGAAAGGAAACCTTTTGTCGTAGTCGTTCTGCATGTACTTGTAGTGGGAGTGCGATCGACGATCGAAGTTTCGAAGGATGTGGTGTGAGGGAGCTAAAATGTATTTCACTATTTACTTTAACTTAGTTGTCGCTCCTATTAAAATAGGATAGTCAGTTTAAAAGTAATTATTCATCTTACTAGGGCTAGCTACGGCTCCCCAAATGTTATATGCTATGGTTCAATGTCTCTACTGTTGCTCCTCGAAAGGTGAAAAACTACAATAAGGGTGGGTAAACAATGATGACAACGTAAGTTAATTAAAGCTATATAAAAAGTACATCGCTGTATATATAATTGTGTTGAATTATATATAGTTGTTAGATAGTGTGATGTAATAATTACTGATATTATTATAACGATTATTAAATATAAATGATGTACTTAACCGTGTTTCTAGTAGATTAGTGTTTTGAAATGTGTTAGTTCACGTGACTGCACTAACGTCAAATAATTTAGAATACTTACTTATACTTTAAAATTTATACATCGTTATTTTTTCCAAACGACACAAATTTACGCGTGCTTAGAAATAAATTTTTCCCTATAGCTCGGGACCAGAATAGAGCTACGGTATCTCCTGCTATCGTAAGAGGCGACTAAAAGGAGACTTCCGGTGGTAGGCCATAACATCGGCTGCCGACTTTAGTTACCACCCATCAGATAAAGCCGTGCCGCCAAGCGATTCGTCGTGTTCTGGCATGATGTCTGATGAACCCGAATGGGCAATAGGTCTGAACAGTTGCATTGCGTTAGTGAGACCGGTCGTGATGACTTGGTTTGTTTGTTGCGTCGGGAGCTTAGCTCTGGAGGGTAGCGGGATCCGAAGCACAGTGCACCGCTGGCCGACCGTAGTCAGTAGGGGGCCCAAGTAGTGGGACAGCCACCCACGAGAGGCTGCCCCGCCAACTGCGAAAAATCCCGGGGTGGCCCCGTCATGCCGGTTGGCGACCGGAAGAGGGGACCTGATGGCGATATCCGGGGGGGTTCGGGCGTCCCCGCAGTCTCCAAGCTAAGACCCCAATGACGCATCGACACTGACTCTATCGTGGGGTCAACGATGCAATGCCTCGTTCAACTGCCATTCCCCATGCTATTCACTCCGTCCAATTTAACTTATGGGAAGGATAAATATATATTTTCCACAGCGGCTGCACTTCCCCTCACTTAAAGTGCACTTCACAACGTGGTTCGCACTAAAATCTCTCTTCAGTCCACCATCATCTAGAGACTGCGCAGCCGCACTTGCTCTTCCTGACGGAGACTCAGATTGAATGTCCATCCAGCGTGGCGTACCTAGACTATCCAGGTTACACAACCGAGCACAATTTCCAGCTTCGTGCCGGAGTTTGCGTGTACGCCCGTAATGACGTCTGTTGTCAGCATCTCCGTCACCTTGAAGATCCCACCTTCTCTACAATTTGGGTTTTGGTAGATATAGGAATCTACAACATCCTGTATTCCTGTGTCTACCGATCGCACAGCGGTGATCACAAGACAACTCGGTTGTTTGAACACCTCAGTGTGGCAGCTGATGAGGCCCTTCATCGACACCCTATAGCTCAACTGGTCTTTCTGGGCGACTTTAACGCGTGTCATCAGGACTGGCTGTTCCCATACACGAGGACCGACCATGCTGGGAGGGCAACGTGGAATTTTTTCGACGACATTTCTTTGCATCTTATCCTTGGCGTGAGGTGTGTTTTTCTTCTGAAGATCCGTCGAACTGCGCAGATCCCTTTTTCTGACGTCCCCGTCGGTGACAAAGCTCGCCTTTGGTTTAACGCCGAATGCATTCACGCTGAGAAGCGCAAACATTCGGCGTATTTATCTTGGGTTGATGCTCCAGACCGCAAAGCTCCGGATGTTAGTTCGAAAAAGAAAGCTTTTAACCAAGCCGCCAAGTCTTACAAAAAGGCATTGCAAAAGGTGAATCTCAACCGCATCCAACCTATCGGCGCAAAATTCTCTGGCAGTAAAAAACCATCTGGCAGCAGAGCTTTTTGGTCTCTTGCCAAAGCGGTTGAGACTAACTTCTGTCGACCCACACTGCCTCCATTCAATTTGGGGTCCATTGATCCCGAGATCCGCATAACGAACAAAGAGGTTCTCAAAACGTTGCGGTTTCTAGACGTGAAAAAAGCCAATGGTCCTGATGGAATTCCAGGGATTGTAATTAAGGAATGTGCACCCGAGTTGTCTCCTGTTTTGACACGTCTGTTCCGCCTCTCTCTCAAAACCGGGATTGTTCCTAAATCCTGGAAGCTTGCCAAGTACAACCTGTACCTAAAAAAGGTAGTCGTGCTGACCCTAATAACTATCGACCGATTTCAATTACCTCCATACTCTGTAAGATTATGGAACGTATATTGAATTCGCGTCTCATGGCATGCCTAGAATAAAACGATCTCCTCAGCGACCGACAGTACGGATTTCGCCGAAACCGGTCGACTAGAGACCTTCTAGCTTATGCCACTCACTTGTGGGGCGAGGACCTCGAGAAAAACGAGGAGGCGCTCGCCGTCTCCCTCAATGTCTCGAAGGCATTTGACAGGGTCTGGCACGCTAGCCTGTTAAGAAAACTTCCGGCGTATGGTATTTCCTCTGGCCTTATCGTTTGGATAAAGGACTTTCTGAGCGAACGGTTTCTCCGAGTTGTCGTCGATGGTTGTTCGTCGCAATCGACGGCTACCAATGCCGGAGTTCTTCAGGGGTCCGTTCTGTCTACTACTCTATTCCTGCTGCACATCAATGATCTGCTCAAGCCCGGTATCTATGGGTATGCAGATGACAGTACAGTAGTGGAAAGATACCTTCCCAAACCTTGGACCAGTAGAGACGAAATACAGTTCGAAAGAGAGGCCATGGTAGAACGTATGAATCTCACACTTCGGGCAGTGTCCGAATGGGGCGATGCCAATCTTGTGAGATTTAACGCAACCAAAACTCAGACGTGTCTGTTCAGCGCCAAGAGGAGACCGTTTACCTTGGCTCCTACTTTTCAGAATGTATCCTTGGAATGCACTGACCGTCTTCAATTGTTGGGAGTTGAAGTTTCGTCGAATCTCGACTTTGGTCGGTTCATCGAGTCTAAGGCTAAAGCAGCTGCAAGGAAACTGGGGGTCCTTGCGAAGGTGAGACAGTACTTCACACCGAATCAGCTTTTAACTCTGTATAAAGCTCAGGTTCGACCATGTGTGGAGTACTGTTGTCACATTTGGGCTGGTGCTGCCAAATGTCATCTATCTGCGTTGGACTCGATTGAGAGGCGTACAAAGAGATTGGTGACCCACATTTGGTTGAAACCAATCTGCAAAGCCTTGAGCACAGCCGCAGGGTTGCCAGCCTCTCGGCCTTCTATAGGGTACATTTTGGAGAGTGTGCACATGAATTGTTTCAATTAGTTCCTCCATCGCCGTTCCTCCATCGGACAACACAACGTACGTCAGGTATCCACCCTTACGTAGTGAACGTACCACCTGCACCGCGTCAGTCTTCCCGGCTGCTTACGATGGGGGAGTCTTCAAGAGGAGAGTGAGTAGGCTATTTGTAAGTTAGTGCGTTCACCATCTTAGACTTCATCACCACTTACCATCAGCTGGGATTGTTGTCAAGCATTAACTTATTTTAAGTAAAAAAAACTTATCACTTTTTTTAGGGATTGGAATGGAGGCCGTTGTTAATTTTTTTTTGTTGTCATGCACTTGACCACCACGGTATACTTTGGTCTTACCTTACTCTATCTTAAGTCTTAATTTATCTTAGAGAAGACCCGCGATCGGTGTGGGATGTTTATGTGATGTTATTGATAATTTATACCGGAATATAAGAGTGTACGTACAAAATACTCTTTATTGTATATATACAATACGAGATATCTAACAATTATTTTAGTAGATGCATTAAACAGACACAGTACTAAAGGCGGTATTGTCGCTATAGAGTGGAAATTGCCAAAAACAAACCCAGTTACAGTAAAAGAGTTCATGTACAAGGAGGAAGATTATCGAGCAATAAATTTTGAGTTGAATGAAGGGACTGGCCTTGGCGAAGATGTACATATTTGAACAGTTGTTTCAGGTAAGGATGACGAAGAGGTTTGAACAGCACGCAGTATAAAGCAGAAAGAATGAGAGAATTTCGGCGAAGGCCAAAAGGGAGTCACTGATAGAAGAATTAAATTAGGAAACATGATCATATTTTCAACACAGTTAACACATTATAACGAAATATAATTCGTTACATAATATATGTTTTTTAATTACTTGCTCAACACACACGGCAGTTACAGTCTTTCGTCGATGTAGACGTTTAGAGCAACGCTCAGGGGGGTTACCGCGCGGGGAGAGGCATGATACTCGACCTGCGCCCGGGCATTACTGAGCGCAGGACGGCAGTCGCTCCTAGGCTGCAGAAAAGGCGATTCTATGTCTCTGCTCATCATAAATTTTTATTAATTTGTTTTTTTTCTAAATCTCACAATTTAATTGTTGTGTGCTCGTCGAGTTCCCGATCTAGGGTAAGTTTTAAATGGCACATAAAATTATTAATATTTTAATTTTGTCTTAATTTTATTATATTATAATAGTAGTTATACATTTAAAACCTATAGTTCCTTCCTTCTTTATACTTATTTCCTGTCCTCTTGTTAATTTTCCGTTGCACAGCATTTCTATTCCAAAATCTTCTTCTACCTTATATTTTCAAAATTAATAATAATTAAATGTTCTTATGGTTTATTCTTTTGGCAAACGGTTTTACTTTTCTATTGTTGAAAATCTTTTAGCCTTCAGCTTGTAGCTTTCCTGTTATAATTGTAAACTCCGTTCTGGTAGCACCACTAAAACAAATCTGCTACGCTTACTCTTCTGTGTAATGCCGATGGCGGGCTACCAGATCGGAATGTAGTCAACCCAATTTAATGGATTGGTTTTTAACCATTTCCAGGAGTATCATTTGTATTGGGAGTACAAGTAGATTGTAGATTCCACGCTGGCCACTGCTTCCCCGCTGCGCGCCTTAGTGCCAGGGAACCGCCCACTCGTCTACACTGTGCTGTGCAACGCCTGACTACATCTCCGTATTCTCAGGGCCGTCTACCACCTCCCGGCCGTGTTCACCAGGAGAGTATTACGTTGCGGAGTGGAAACAGAAAGGCCGTACACCCACGACCTCATACTCATATGTATGTGCCGCGCTGAGCTGGCAAATAAATACTAATTGTTATCAGTGCCTCTGGTTTCTTTCCGCACCCTGGTTACTATTGGAAGCTTAAAAGCCTAGCGGCGCAACATGATATGAAATTTAAAGTGAGGTACAATTTCCAATTCACAATTCCATAAAAAATGCTTTGTGCTTAGCAGAAAATGCTACGCGTCCTACATAATAATAGCACATTATGCCTAGTCATAAATATTTTTCGTTTCTAGGTTTTTAGTTATGTAAGCGTCGCAGACCTCAACACACTTCTTACCAGGAACTCATCAACCTGATTAGCCTCCACCACAATGATGCTCCACTGTGTATTTGTAGATGTAACCTTTATTTGAGGTCGAATGTAACTCTAATCATTCTTTCAAACATGCCATCGGTCTCCGTATCCTAATAATAATAATAACAATTTATTGCCTCTCATATACAAAAAATAAAAGATATGAATAAATAAAACACAAGAACTAAAAAAAGTAACTTATAAAAACATTGCAACAAATACAAATAAGTTGAGGCAAAAGTAGGGTCAGCTCAGTTTTAACTAACGCGGGGTAACAACCGCGCGCAGCACTGTTTTTAAGCCGTTCCTTCTTCCTGAAATCTTATGCGGGAGTATGGTTGCGTGTTCCCGCATTACTAAATAAGTTCACGATACAACACAGATACATCAAGAGCAATATTACGAGAATACATTATTTTAAACAAAAAAAGTATAAGAAGATCACATAAACAACATAAAAAAGAAAAACTATAAAATGAACATACAGAAACAGCCTCTATATCTGGCTCTCTTATGTGCGAGTGTCTTTAAACGCATCTGTGTGTGGAAGCGTGGAGACGTTTTTAATCCAATTAAGCTTTTCAAACAGGTATTCTGGCTTATTGTTCCATAGTACCTTTTGGATTATCGAAGCATAGTGTAACACTCTCCTGGCATGCTTATTGAGTATGCGTATTTTATTTAAATATGGAGTTATATATTTCCTTCTAGGCACATTATAGCAGTATCGAATACATGCATTTTGGACACGCCGTATTGCTTTTTCTGTGTTACGTGTATTTTACGGTTAAAGACCGAACTGCAATAATTAAACTGCGAGAGCACCAGAGTGTCGCATATATATATAGAGCAGACGAATATTCTCATTAATGTAGGGTCTCATTTTATATAGGGTTTTTAGTTTAATGAACGCAGTTTTGATTTTATTGTTAATATGCTCAACGAATTTTTGTTCTCTGTCTAATATCAATCCCAGATTGTGAGCAGATGTTACTTGTTCTAATGGAACGTCATTTATCCTGACCTTATCTTCACAGTCAAGTACAGTTCTTATTTGCTGTTTTGTGCCTAGGACCAATGCTAGAGATTTATTTGCATTCAAAGTCAACGAGTTTTTTTGTGGCCATGAGTACACATTATTGATCTTCATTAATTTTTTATACTGCATGTTTTATATCTTTGGTATCAAAGAGTAAAAATGCAGCTGCGTGTCTTCTGCGTATATATGATATTTGCACGTTTTAATTTGATTAGGCAGGTCTGCTGTATATAATGAGAACAGTATAGAACTCGGTAGTTAACCCTGAAGCTCACCTCGTTCGATTGTCCGGAGAGAAGAAAATCTCTACTATCTGTTACCACCATTCGCTCTCTATTGTTTAAAAAAGATTCAAACCAGCTACAAGCATTTTCTGTAAATCCAACATGTTTCAGTTTTACTAAAAATATTCTTGGATGAAGGCAGTCGAGAGCCTGGGAGTAATCGAGTAGTACCATAATGCTACTCTGTCCCATATCGGCGACCTCTGTTAGGTTGTCAGTAACTGTTAAAAGTGCAGTTTCAATACCGTGCCCTGCTCTAAAACCGGATCGAAATTTTGGTAAAACATTATTTCTTTCCAAATATGTTTGCACTTGATCAAGTACCACCTTCACTAAAATTTTCCATAGGACTGGTAGGATTGAGATTGAGCGTAAGTCTTTTAAGTCGTTTATCGAGTTTTTCTTGGGAATGGATTTATCTAAGTCTATGTTTTTCCAGACGGTAGATTGGTTTCGATTGATTTATTTACTATCCAAGTAATAATAGGATGGGTAATTTAGGGTTAATTTAATCATGTCAATATTTAAGTTGTCATGTCCTGCTGCCTTTGTTTTAATTTTATTTATAATCTTGCTAATTTTGGTTTCATTCACCTGCTATAAATCCATAAAGTTGTTATGAACAGATATGTTACTTATTTTGCTATCGTTGTCTTGACCTGGTTTGCTACAAGGCGGCAAGTGCAAAAAATGGTCATTAGGTATTAGGGTCATTTAAATGATCGGGTATTATAACTGAGGGTATACATTTAATTTGGATAGCATGTTTTATTTTGTGCCAAAGTAAATTAGGTTTGTTTAAATTATTATTTATACAATGGTTAAAGAAGGTTTTCTATTCTCGTTTAATAGACGCAGTTATCAGATTTTTGAGGCTTCGATAGTACTCCTTCAAACTATCTTTCTTGTCTTTTTGGGCTTTTTCTAGCGCTTCGTCACGTAGATTCATCATAAATTTTAATGTATTTGTAATCGACGGTTTTGGTTTGTTCTTTACAACCACCTTACGGACTGGTGCATGATAATTAAACAATTTAGACAAATGTCCATTGAAGGCTTGAACCATATCATCTACATTATCTAAGTTGTAAATAGTATTCCATGGGATAAGCCGGACCCATCTGACCGAAATCAGTAAATAAAGCCTAGACGCTGTAACCGAAACCGGTTAGGAGAATTCAAAAGTTCAAAGGTCTTGTAAGAATATGTCAAAATTTATGTTGTGTAATGATCTTTTTAGTTTTATCTGTTTTTCGATTTTTTTCTTTTTTATGTCGAAGTCTAATAATACCAATACATGATCACAAAGACAGTGATTATGTAAAACTTTGATGTTCTTGCATTTTAAAGGAGAGTTAGTTAAAAAGGTCTAGTATTGTTTTACTATAATCAGTGACTCTAGACGGTTCTTTTACTATTTGTATCCTCGTATTTCACTAAACGTGCTTCACGTGGCACAGTGACGCAGATTGCTCATTACCGCCGTCCGACCTCCGTCATTCGCCGTCCGCCAATTGACGAACTCTCTGTGGCTTATTAAAAGGTTTATTGGCGGAGATCCCCGCAAACATCGTAAATTTTTCAGTGATCCATCTGAAATCGAGGACTGGAATTATAAACTATCCTCCGCCACGCGCCATCGTTCTAAATTGACAGAAACATTTTTTGTTTATAGCTTTAGATCACACAAGCGACTCGCCCCATATTCGTAAGAGTGAAATTGACTAATGAAGAAAACGAGTAACGCGCTTAGAAAAAACTTATTAAGTATGTTTATTTTATAACATGTCTCTACTTCCAATGGTTTAGGCTGGGTGTTGTCTGTGATTCGGTTTGTCAATTCATGGAGAAAGGATTTATTCAATCGAATCATTCATTAATAGAACTCAACGTCCCGTTTTTTATAGATTTTCATACAAAAATTCATTGAAACTTCCAACCTTCGGGTAGATTTTGCAAAATTTTTATTTCATATGATCCTTGTCCCTGACAATTAACTACAAAATCAAAAAAATCGATCAAGCCGGTCGAATGTATCAGTCGAGGTCGAGTGGTGACCTTTAATACGAACGGGAATTGATTTATATATTAGATTATAACATTCTTTTAATAGTTTGTTGGCTCACGCCAATTCCAAATATCTTAGATAATTTATTCATAATATTCGACTAAATTGATTGATTTTATTGGTTTGTCTACGCTCACTGGTTTGCTTCTTTGTCAATGTTCTCTGACTCTCTGTATAAACATTCTTATTAAAAATACGTAAGAAACAAAGTTTTAATGGAGGCTAAGTTGCGTTCACAGTGAGCATCGCTTTAAAATAACCACGAGAAGGATACGTAGGGACGTACCGCGAACTAAATACTGGCTATGTGACGGCTACACATTATACCAACTGTCACTTCTGCTGCTCTCTTATTTGTCAATTTTTGATTGTTATATAAATTACTAACTTTCGAGTGAAACCGTTAAATACTTTCTCATTTTATTTTTGTGCAATAAAGTCTAATTTACTCAACTTCTTATTTTACTTACTGTATCTATATTAATAATATGCGGAATAATGATTCACCAGATGATTCTTATGGATCACTAGTGGATCTTATTATATCACTATGTGAAGGATTATGTGAATGACTTCATATGATTTTGCCTACTTTTCCTACACAATATGCAGTTTTCGATCTCTCTCAACACCTACGAAGCCAGAATTTAACTCAATTGTTTTATTTCGAAACGTGTTTAATAACTATGATAAATAAAATGTATTTATGAGGATATTGTGATCGTATGTATCCTCTACTGGAGCAGCCGGACAGCCGTGACACAGATACCCAGTTAAACGGCGATATTCGCCTTCAAAAGCTCCAACGTTCAGCTTATGGGGCTTGAAGTTCGTTTTTACAATAAAGTTCCAAAGTTGATACGTGAGGTACGATTTGGAACTTTTAAGGGACGCGTTTTAAGGATAAGGATATCCCTAAGGATCTAGGGATAAGCGAAACACACTGGAAAGGACAGGGTCACTTTACATCTGACCTCGGAAGCACGATATACTTTTCGGGCCCGGAACACCATAGCAGCAGAGGCGTGGCTTTCATCGTGCCACGATTGTTGAGCAAGTGGGTTGTGGGATATTAGCCGGTTAGCGATCGTATACTAACACTCAAATTAAACACAGTATCGTGCAAGCTTAACATTGTGCAGGTATATGCCCCCACGGCACAGTCAACTGAAGAAGAAGTGGAGGGTTTTTACGATGCGCTGACTGCGACGCTAGGGAGACTTCCAAGACGAGAGCTTACTATCGTCTTGAAGGAATTCAATGCCAAAGTTGGAGCAACCGCGGGCGATGACTACCTTCGTCGTGTTGCGGGCAAGCATGGAATCGGGGAACGTAATAATACGGGCGAGCGTCTGCTTCAGTTCTGCTGTGTAGAAAATTTTACCATCACCTACACCTGTTTCAAAAATAATATCCGGAGGCTATACACCTGGGTATCTCCGGGTGACAGGTATAGGAATCAAATTGATTACATACTAATAGGGACGAGATGGAGAAGCTCAGTGACAAACGCCACAACTCTCCCCGATGCTGACTGCGGCTCTGACCACCAGCTTCTGTTAGCGACAGTTCGAGTACGGTTGAAGAGGATACAGAAACCAAAGGTGATTCCGAATATGCAAAGGATAGATTTCAGTGGCTTCAGAAAAGACTTTGAGTTGAGAATGGGAGATCTTCCGAATACTATGACTGATAGCGACAGTAAATGGGAATATCTCAAAAGGATGATAGAAGAAACAGCTAGGGGTAATAAGCTAGCAAAACCCGTAATGAAAGATTTCATCACACCTGAGACGGCCCATATCATCCTTGAGAGACGTGAACTAAAGGAGAGCGGTATATGTTCAAATGAAGATCAGCAGCGGTACTCAGAACTGAGCCGTCAGGTTCAACTAAGTTGTCGGAAAGATTACAATAGCCATATCAACGAAATCTGCCTCGAAATCGAACAGCACTCACTGAAAAACGAATCCAGATATCTTTTTCAAAAAGTAAAAGAACTGACTGGAACGCGTAAACCGAGAACCTGTGCCATTGAAGAAAAGGATGGACGTCTATTAACAATGGTGGGTCAAGTGCTGGAACGCTGGAAAGACTAATGCGCGGAGTTATATGACACGGGAGAACCTATTAACGCTAATATTACATGGACAACAGAAGAGCCTGATATCCTACCATCAGAAGTTGAACACGCCATCGAAGCTCTTAAGTGCAAAAAATCACCCGGTAAGGATGCTATTACAGCCGAAATTATAAAATACCTAAGTCAACCAAGTACAACAGCTACCACTGAAATCTGTAATACCATTTGGAAAACTGGAAGATGGCCAAAAGACTGGACAGAATCGGTGTTTATACCTTTGCATAAGAAAGGCTCTTCAAAAGACTGTGGAAATTACAGGACTATAGCGCTGATATCTCATGCAAGCAAGATCCTTCACCATATAATTAGTCGACATCTTACTTTTTGAGCCGACAAATTTCCGAAGAGCAGGCAGGTTTTGTCAAGGGCAAGGGAACGCGAGAAAAATTACTAAACGTCCGCCAAATAATCGAAAAGAGCACGGAATTCAATAGCTCTGTGGTCCTATGCTTCAGTGACTACACAAAAGCCTTTAACTGCGTGAAATGGGACAAACTGTGGAATGTGCTACTCGAAATGGGAACCCCTCACCACTTGGTTACTTTAATCCAAAGTCTGTACACTGAGAACCGTTCATTCATCAGGATAGGAAATGAATGCTCCAATATGTTTCAGATTAAGAGGGGAGTTTTCAGATTAACAGGGTTGCATCTTGTCCCCTGCACTCTTTAACATATATGGTGAATACATCATTCGGAAAGTCATCGAAAATCGACGGGTTTTCCTATAGGCGGAAAGAGATTGTAGAATCTTCGATATGCTGACGATACCGTTCTTCTGGCAACGTCCATGGGAGATATGAGTAAGCTATTCCAAAGACTCGAGTTAGAAAGTGGCAACATCGGTCTCGCGGTTAACAGAACAAAAATTTATTGATGGTGGTGGATCGAGCCAGCAAGTTAACAAATGCCACCTGCAGCATTACTGGTATTGGTGTCGTCGACCGCTACATATACTTGGGCTCCCAAATCTGCAATGACGGCAGCTGTGCTCCCGAAATAAAAAGGCGAATCAGGAGGGCAAAAGACGCTATGACCCGGCTAAACAACATCTGGAAGAAAAGAGGAATTGGTATCAAAACCAAGATCAAGTTGATACGAGCCCTAGTATTCCCTATCTTCCTGTATGAAGTTAGAGTCGTGGACAATACTGGCCCGAGAAAGGCAAAGGATTGATGCATTCGGGATGTGGTGCTGGAGAAGAATGCTGAGAATACCTTGGACTGCGAAACGCACCAATGCGTCGATCCTGACCCAGCTTCGGATAAAAACTCGGTTGTCCAGCATATGCCAGCAATACATTTTGTCATACTTTGGCCACATAGTGCGCAGGGGCGACGAGAACTTGGAAAAACTGATTGTGGTTGGGAACACCGAAGACAAAAGATCGCGTGGTCATTCATCAACAACATGGACCGATCAAGTGAAAGACTCGTCGTCCTCCAAATTCTACACGGCAGTACCAGAACGCGCTCGACAGAAACCGGTGGAGACAACTTATCCGATCCAGATGCAACCCTGATGCTGACCACGATCCTCAAACATGAGGGACCGATCCCAGAGAGAGAAGCAAAATGACGTGCATAAGTGTATTTACAAAATACCTACACGATTAAATGATTTTAAATTTGAATCTGAATATTGATTATCCACGCCGTCGGCCGTACCACCACGCCGCGAACGTTAACCAGCATAGCGAAAAAAGGCATTTATTGGAAACACATGTGAGGAGACCCGCGGTCGTTATTTCTTATCGTGTATACAAGTAGCAACGGAAGCAAAGTGGAAAGCAGAATTTAATAATGTCAACTAAATTGACCATTAGGTAATCGATGACTAAGGTGACAGGCCCGATTCTCGAATAAGATAAATATTTATATGACAGATAAATATGGCCTTTTAAATAGTAAATATTAAAAACTATCCGTTAGAGAACCATTAGAGAATTTTCTATAAGATTAACCGAAATGTATTTCCGCTATTGAAAAGTTATTGAAAGCGACCGTGCAACACTATTTCGATAAAAAAATTGCTTCGCCGTAAGAACAGACATTCCAATAAAAATAAATAATACTAATTCCTCAACAAACAATTTAAAATGGTACATTTGATATTAGAGTAGAAACACTGTCGCGATATCCGTACGTACATCCCTATCC
>PDGT01000084.1:279971-300955 GCA_003671415.1 Megathymus violae | reverse complement strand
TGCCAAGCCACTTGCATTTACCGGACATGCATTCAGAGCACTTAAGCGAAGCGATATGTCGTGTTAACGGCGCTGCTACACTGTGTCACTGTTGCTGTACACACGATTAACGGTAAGTACAGTCTGTCGCGGAACACGTGGTTCATTTGGTTCGGTCGATATTTGACCGTGCCGACAACGAGCTATTTAGAGCCAGACGACTCCTCCGACCATCAGGAGGAGCGACTGAATGCACCCCCAGGCCCGTCATACGGACAAGATTCCCCTCCACCTAAGAGACCTATAAGACCCTACTTCATTGGTCGAGCCCATGAAGGGTCGGAGACCACCAATCACCAGTGGCCCGAATGCTTTCTCGTCCGCCCTTCAAGCTAGAATAAGCGTCAATTATCTTAGAATCATTGGAAGGACAGTCCAATCAATCGTCATTCTGTGATTCTGTCATTCTACTGCAACGGAAACTTCTTTTCAGCATGTCGATACATATACCATTCTGTCTGATCCTATATAACTATATTCTATCTGTTGCTGGCCCTGGCTCCTTCTTCATTTACATTTAACATTAAACCGATCAAATATTCCGACAAATGATTGTTTGGAAACTTCTCCATACTACTATAATAATCTATTGTGTGCTTCAATAAAATAAGTAACACAATAAGTTATACAAAAAAAGAACTTACGGTACAAAATAATTAAACGCGAACGTAATAGACTAACATTCGTGTACACGAAAATTGTTAGTCTCCAATCGGGCTATGAATAAAAATGTAATTTATTTATTTTAACAGCCGCAGCCAGTCTGTCAATTTTATTTATTGCCCTCGTAATAGAGTGCCCATAGTAAATTTTACTTCCTATTCCCCGGGAAAATTCAATTTCCAGGAAGAAAAAGTATTCTAGATTATGACCCATGATATAAATTACTTATATATCAAGTATCATTCACATCCGTTCAATGTTTTTCGTGTGATACGTGGACAAAAAGTCCAACAAAAATAAAATTGTTTTGACCCCTATATCGATAACGAAACTTAAACTTTTAAACTAAATAGAAAAAAATAATATATTGACGACGTAAATCATATACCAGTGTAGACATGAAATAGCTTATATTAAACACTAAAATATGAAATGTACTAAATTTACATTACCAAATTTATGATAGGTTCCAACACGAATTACTATGAATAAGAAAATGCTTGAACTGGTAAGTCAACATTCATTACATTTTCTTTACTGTAGACTCGATTATAATGGAGTCCTCGTACTGAAGCCGTGTCAGGGAGACTTAGCTCCGCTGCTTATGCGGTTAAAAAGTAAAGCTATGAACTAACGTAGAAATAGCATTATTAGTTTATTTTCGCTATTTTCACAGTGTAATGCACTGTGGTCTGTTGTGGAGCTCAGCTGCTGATATTAGGTCAATTTTTATATTACAGAAAAGAACAATACGTGTCGCTTATAACCTCAGTCCCAAAGACTACCTTTAGAGATCTTATTTAAAAAATCAAATTATTAATTATTGTCAGAATATATTTTAGATAATAATTAGTATGTACTTATGTTAGAAAATACTCTAATGGTTATCTTAAGAGTGATGTTCACGATACATATGTATACTAAGAACCGATTGTACCTTAGCAAGTTGGTGGATCTTACATGGGTGGATGTCTAAAAATGTATCTATAATAAAATTCCGTTAGAATTTATGGAAATGACATACCTACTGTAAATTAAAAACACGTCAAAATTATTCTTATGTAGAAAAATTACTACAAACTAGTATACTACTGTAGTCAAGATTGCGTGGATGTGTTTAATATATAGGATCTATAACTAGTGCAGTAGTATGTGGTTTCTGTAACTGGTTGTGAAGAAAACTTCACAATGTTTTTGCCGCTTCTTCCAAAATCACTCACGCTCGGAGTTTGTAGAACCAATGGCGTAGTTTAACTTTAGAAATATGCAGACACCAATTTCGGATAAATTTTATTTCATTCGTTCATTACCCTTATCTTTAAAAACTATTTTGTCACCAAATATAAATATATTTGGGTCACGTTTGTTTTAATTTTAGCTTACATAAAAGTAGACGTCAAACTTGTGAAAGTTCTGTAAAGTGATAATTTATGCTACGTGTTTTTTTTTACTGCTTACAAATAAAATAGAACTCGGAAAACTGACACTTAAAAGGATAAAAGCAAGTAGCTTGTTTAGTGTTCGTGAATGTGCTACTTGTAACCACACGGATTAGGTACTACCAAAGCGACACGAGGGTACGTCACCAATTTTAATTTATGAAAGAGTATGTAGGCAGCAGGGGCGGCTCTAGCTCGTGTAGCGCCCGTGTGCAATGCACGCGCTGCACTATAGGGTAAGCCGCCCCTGGTAGACAGAGTACAGTATTTATAGTATAAATAAACAATGCTTCCAAACTTGTGTAACACATTCAACGCTCCGCAAGTCGAGCCGACCACTCGGTACTTTATGTCCTTCGAACATTACACATCACAACAACTGGGCGTTCGAGACATTTACGTGTCATAAAAATGTTCTTAAAAACGACAGCAGGTTTGTACGTGTTACAGTTTGAAATAATACTGATTTAACCCCGATACTAGGATGAGTACACCCCTTCATAATCATTAATTTTTAACACTATGATAAATAGAGAGCAGCTTTCTAATTCCCAAGCAGTGCTTAAAAATATTGCCTAACAAGTAGGAAAACAGTATTGCTGTACTGCTGCCGACATCTGCTGATGTGGACAACAGCAAATGTTTTATGTACATCTCTTGGAAGAACGTCCACCTGATATCCTCAACTCCAGTGGGTGTTTGTGTTCATTAAAATGAAAGATCAGTTTTTGAATTTTTGTATTTAATCTTATGTTACTTAAGAGGAGAGTTCTAAATCCTCGAAGGATACAACATCTGAAACAAATAAAAACCAATAAATCAGTAAAATTACACTAAAATATGCTAAAACATAAATTTAATGAAAAGGTATCAGTAGGATTTTGTCCACATCAAATTCAGGTTTCAAATGTCTAAACATCATTAATATTGCAATCAATCAATCAATTTATATAGAAAAGCATTCAGTATTTATTTATATAAATCCTGTGACCCACAGTAGTGCAAATACGCGTAAGGATGGTGGTGGAGGTAATAATTTTATAACCTGATAAGACTGCTTCCACTTATTAGTCTAGGTTCAACCAGACTGCAATGACAGTGTAATAGACAAGTTTTCATGTATATGGAAGTGAAACTTGTAATCAAGTTGGTTGGCTTCTTTTGTGCCCTTTTATACATGACACATTTGATGCCACGCCATACTATATATACGCAAGTATATTTTTGAATATTTTTTAATATTTATTACTGACCACGCGTATTCTGTGTCCCATGGCATGTGCAGGCAGGTTGGAACGAAACCGTGCTCGTACAGAACCAGAGTTGCCATGGGGCCGAGTCACCTTACCCCAGATGGCGCGCAGCTTCGTCTTCTTGCCGCGGGGACCACCTGCATCCATCATAAAAGTTTGTATTATTAACAGACAATAGAACAGCATTCTATTTGTTTTCAACAATGACAACCCGAGTGACAAGTTTTCTATCTGAAAGTATCTTAATCAGCCTTTGTTAACAGACTCTAGCAACCTTAACCTTATGTGTAATTTCTTCCCAATTAAGGTTCCCCCTACCAAAGTTTGTTTTTGAATGCAGGCAAAAAAGTGACAAATGATATATTTTTCATAATTTCACACATTTCTACTGTCTTTAAAATTATTATCCAGTTCATACTAATACTTTGTTGTAAAAAGACAAACTAAAACATGAGCTTTAAATTCATAATACTTCAGTTCCATTAACTAGGATTGAATAATATTTTAAACTGTTGTCCATCCATGAACAAGTCACTATTTTTACTAAATCTATAACTTGATGCTATCAAGATATGTCATCTTCATTCTCATTCATCTTCATTCCAGATCTCAGAATTTAGAGTGTAAGGCTGTAGTAGAGAAACATAAAGTGTCATTTATGTTATGGTTTACAAATTTACCTGCAATAGGTGTCCTTTTTTTAGCTCTGTATACATAAACACACTTCTTGCCTATATAGAACACTGCATCATCACGGCCACGTGCACCTTCAATCTGAAAGCAACAAAAAACATTTTGTTAGGCAAATGTTAAATAGTGACCAGCACTATAATAAACAACCAAATGATCAGTTAAAATTTATCAACACAACAATTCAGGTTTCAAATGTCATTGGCATCATTTCATTATTAGTACTAATAACATATGATTTATTAACATTGCCCTCTTTGAGGCCAACAAAACAATAAATCAGATTTCTCCTAGTATATATTAAGATGAACTCCGATAATATTAATTTGATCCACAAAATAAAAATAACATTTATTTTATTTATTTATTACTTAATTGTACAAACCTTACAAAAAGGGTGGTACAATGGGAGGACTTAATGCCTAACGGCATTCTCTACCAGTCAACCCTGGGCACTGGCGAGAGGATGCGGTGGGTGCGTACAATGTTATAAATACAATATTATAAAAATATTACAATTATATAAGAGTCCGTAATAAAATGTATGAAAGCCGGTCATGCTACCCACCAAATATACAAGTAATGCTCATTTACAAAATACAAATACTACCACCAATTACATAGATCAGAGCTGATCATATGATACAATTTATAACAACTTGAAATATTTCAATTGATGAATGCAAATACCGCATAAAAATCCGCGCATGTAAAGACAACATGAAACGAGATACTACATGTAACCAGATATAATATAGGTACTATCAAAAGAAATAAAGCACCAATAAAGGTGTCGATAAAATTACGTCGGTTGTGGGTCAAAAATTATATTAAAATAACCTTTAGCAGTGCTGTATTTTCATGTTGATTGCGAAGGCCGCGCTTGTACCCTGTAAACACTGCCTTGGCATACAGTCTGCCGTGACGAGGCTTCGATGAAACCTTTCTGATAGCCTTAGGGGGTTCTGCAGGTGCTGCAGGGACGGTTTTCGCCGCCTTCTCTTTCGGCGCCTTAGTTTTGGGTGTTTTCGCCTTAGGCGCAGTCGACGGCGCGTCAGCCATTCCTAAAAACCACTAATATCTTAGCAACAGTAGCAACCAAGAATTGTAAAGTCAATGAGGTTATGTTGACATTCAGAACAACTAATCTATTTATATCTCCACGCATTTAATTCATCTGGCATTTTCACATATAAACTCGTATACGATATCATTATTATTCCTTGAAAATAAATATATTTTTCTTAAAAACAAGATAATTTCAATGCAACATTACAAAATCATAACACTAACCGGACACTGTTTTGTAGCAATGAAAGAAAGAACGACTATGTTGCCATCAACTCTTCAATTACCTACTATTTTTATTTCTACTAATAATATGACAGCACAGAGAAAAGATATTATATATAAACTGTATAATTTTCATCCTTCTAATTCCACAACTAATTAATCTATTTCGTACAGCGTACCACAAGATAGGATACCGCCTTAGCGTCGTATACGTATTTTGAATACATTACATCAAATTTAAACTATATACATTCACAAATTAAAAAACACAATTTAAAAGTTACATACTCCAAAAAATAGCAGGTACTTACATTTATATATATTCAAATTGCTTTGTGAAAATAAACAAAAATAAAAAAGAATATTCAAAAATTTATACCGTTTGATACTGTGAAAGGTCTACCTGACAAATTATTAAAGTAAACATAAAATCATCCGGTAAGAATATAACTTTTATAATTATCATCAATTATTGAATAGGACTTCTATCTGGAAAATAGAAACATTAGTAATGATGTCATTAACATTACATATTATTGTAATGACATATATTATTTTTATATAATTGTAATTTTTATTAATATAAATTAACATTGCATGCTGCCTTCCGTCAAATATACTCAAATGATAGTACATTTGGCATTCTATGTAATCGTGAATAATCATGTGATAACTCTGCTGAAATAACGATAACGGGGCAATGAGGTTTCACAATGCGCTAATTCTGTAAATACCAAATTAAATAAAATTGAACAGACTCAAGAAAAGAACCATTAAATATATACCAAAGAAAATATTAATATACTGATAATTCCTCAGCGCACTTATTTAATTGTCTTAACAATAATTTTGTATAATAATCGTTTATTTTCCACCACAAATACAATTAAAATTATGAACATCATTCTTAGTCACAAAAAATAATGTAAATTATTAATTTGTGTTAATTATAAATAAAATGGAACATTGTAGTCATATCTCGTTTTACTGTTCAGTACTATTAAATAAAAAATATATTTTACTATTGAACTACAGAATTTAAAAAAATATGTATTCTAACATTAATATAAAATGCATAGTTAATTGTTTTATTTAGTTTTAACAATATAATGAAGTGGTCACCACTAATTTACAATACAGTAATTCGGTGAAATACGTCTTACAAATACAAAGACCGGGGCCTATGCCAAACAATGGAATGCTAGTCTACCATAATGAACAAAAGTTAAATTAGGTTATTGTCTTATTTCATTTGTAATTAAAAGTAGAAAATAAGTGTGAAAGAATTTATTATCTGCTGATAATAGTGTGATTAACATAGATTATCTTGAATACTAGTTTTTTGCTTCAAATTCAAAATCATTTAATCATAAAGGTATTCTGTAAATACACTTATGGACGTCATTTTTTGCTTCTACCACCGTTTCGAAAAGATGCTTTAACCTTGAGGATAAGAAACTGCGAAAGAAACTCCTGAGCACATCTTTTAAATAATACATGGTAATTACATAACTTTAAAACTGTGCGGAACTAGTTTCGACACTATTATTTCCAGGCATCCTGGTCATTAATATATAGTCGCTTAAAAGTTCCAATAGGCAACTCGTGTATCAACTTAGAAATCTTGTTGTAACAACGAATTCCAAGCCCCATAAAGGAAGGCTGAACCTTTTGAAGACGTTATGAAGATGTAACCAAATTATGCCTATTGCTTGTTTCATGATTGCGTGTATCACTTTTCTGCTTATACATATATTTTTTTAATAAATACTAAATTACTATATATATACTGACTGGCTACAGTGAGTACACCTATTTCTTTATTTTTTTTCTTTAATGGCTCACGTGACTTTAATCTGTATATAGCTCTGATTGCTCTTTTCTGTAATATAAATATTGAATCAATGTCCGCTGCTTCAGTTCAGTTTCTTACCTTAATTTACGAATATTAAAAGAACATTATAAATCTGTTATTTGAGATAATCATAACACAATAATATAATTTATTCGATATTTATATATTTACTTATGTAGCAGAAAATAATCACAGTTAGCAAGAAAATTTAGGAAACGTTCAAAAACTTATGTTAATACACTAAATACATATATAACAAAATAATTTGTTTATAAATATTTTCATCTATTTATATCGTAATAGTTTATTATAAAATAATTTTATAACTCGGAACTTACTAATGTGTTTATTTATACAACAAATATTTATTTTGTCTGTGCTTGACACATAGCTTGACATGGTGGTGTAACTTTTAAAATGTAATCTATGGTCTTTACAATGATTTGGACATCTGTAATAAGTCTGTGACTTAGACCAATCAGAACAGACCACGAAAAGAGACGAAAGAAAGATGGATTGTGGCTCTGTCAAATAAATTAGTTTATATTGGAATCGAATTGCTTTAATTCATGTTAAGGACTGCTGTAAAATATTAATTAATTAATTATGGATAGTATAATAAATATTAACTGGAACAAGCTCACGCCATGCCTTGTTTTATTAGTACTAGAACTAATGTTGGAATGTAAGTGTTTCCAGGTTGAAGGTTCGATGTGTTTTTTGATTGGTTTTCAAAAGTAACGAAAGGTTGTTTTGGTGTAGTTACAGAGTGTACAACACCGGCTGAGGTCAATAAGCACCTGGAGCTGGGACGGGATTTCCTCGCCCGGGGTCAACTTTCCGATGCCTTGACACACTACCACGCAGCGGTCGGTAAGTATCCCAAGATATATCTGGAATTAGCACCCTAGTATGTTTCAATATGTTTGGATTTTTAACCAAAATTTATTATTAGTTTTATTCGTTCTGAGTAGCTACTTGTTCTTATTTACTTAATATTTTGGTTAAATATTTATCATACAAAATAACAGAGTGAATTTAATTACCAGACTTGAATTTTCCCCTAAATTCCATAGAATGCCAATTTTATTTCACACACAATTTGTGTATGTATATATATTTAGAGACCTCATCTTTAAATGTATAATTTAAGTTTTTAAATATGTATCTTATCAATTGCCAATCTTGAATCAATTGAGATAAATATGTGACTTGTTAAATTATATTTTTAAGAATTTTGAACTCAACTTTTGAGAGGTTGTTTCAAAATTTTTACCTTTCTTAACTTTGCATTTCATACACTGATGAAAATACTGATGATATACTGCGGTGCTACTGACGAGCCCACCCACTTCACTGAATATAAAATAAGGATAACTGTATTATCTTTCAGTATAGTAAAACTGTATTTACAAAACACATATTGTTTCTGAAAGAGATTCTATTAAACATACTTAATTGTCATAACCTACTATTATCTTGTTTTACAATATAAACATTAGAGTATTGACCTTAGCCTTGATTATTGAAATGAAAGGAAATGTCATAATGACAATACTTGAAGTACATGCATCCATGTTAATTTATAATTAGACCAACGTTATGTATTCTGCTAGGTATTGTCATGACTGTTATTCTAATCCAAATTACTTTTTATAAGGGTTACCATGTGGCAATGATGAGCAGGTGAACTCATACATTATGTTAACTGACAACAATTTATTGCCATTGTCCACGCTTTTGTATTGAGGTCAATGCATTTTGGTTGTATTTTCACGTCTATATGATAATCTGCTTAAATTAATTTATATTTTTTCTGAATATATATGTTAGTAATGATTATTTGTTATTGGTTGTTTAAATTTAGTTCAAGCTTAATTCCCTTGGTATATCCCATTGAACAACTGGTGAGTGGTAACTTTTGTTAATCTCATGGTTTTTTTACATGGCTGACTACTTTCTGTCCTCCTTCTATAATCAACTATGGGACGTTCTTGACATGGTTCATCAGTAAATAATGAATCACCAATTAAGGAATGGGTGAACATGGTATGGCTGATAATGTCTTTCTTGTTGTGGATCAGAACACCCTAGGGTGGCCACTTACCATCAGGTGGCCTGTTTGCAAGTTTGTCAGCTGTATATAAAAAAGTAACATTTACCAAATTGCAATACCAAATCACTCATGTCACAAGTCTCATATTGAACTTTAGTTTCAGTACAGTAGAGTTATAGACAAACTTCAGGTGCCATTCATAAATCCATGATTTCCTAACAAGTGTATTAAAGCTAATAAAACAAAATAGAATGATTTTAATCAATACTATATCTACTGCATAGAACTTAATTATTATTCGCGTCATTGTTACAGAGGGCGATCCACACAACTACCTCACATACTTTAAGCGTGGAACGGTGTACTATGCACTAGGAAAAGCGAAGTTTGCACTTCAAGACTTCAGTAAGGTAAACTGAATGGCTGGAATCCATTAAACCCGGTAGTAAACTTCATCATTGCTCTACTTCAAGCTGATGATCAACCTAAATAACGCGCCCCATGTTGCTTTATTCGGTCTACTAACATTGCCTTATGTCAATTTCTAACATAGCTATCCTGCTTAAGTGTACAGATTAGTGGCTATAGCAAATTATATGTTAACGTAATCCAAAATATTTTATTAAATAAGTTAATTGTTAATTAAAAACAAATGATATGTTATCATTAAATTAATTTTCATTGTTAAGATTTTGATGAAATATCTGACAATGAGTGTATAAAATATAGATGTTACACTATCGGACTATACAATAGTTACGAATGTAATTCTAGTATAGAAGGTATCAGTATTCCAAATATTACTGTATACAAATATTACTTATTGTTACGTACGCGTCCGCAGGTTCTGGAGATGAAGGCTGATTTCACGACAGCACGCCACCACCGCGCCAACGTGTACCTGAAGCTCGCGCAGTACACGGATGCCAAGGAGGACTACAGGGTGGTCGTAAGTGTTCCGTGTTCATACAGTAACATTGTAATCGATCTTCAGAACAATCGTACACCCATTGTCGCGGACCCATTGAAGTCGGTCGGCTTGGCTGAAATGATTTTCGAAAATGCTAATAATATCATACAGTATGGAACGTAGTTGTGATACCAATTAATCTTATTGTAGTGATTTTTAAGAACTACCGAACGACATTTAACGACCACGCGGATCTGTGCGTAAGCAATATGCGTTTATAACCTGATGAACACTTGTAGGCTTTGAACGACCCGTACAACGAGGAAGCGATCTCGCAGTACCACCACATGGATGCGTTGGCCGATGACCTACGGCTGGTGGAGAGGTATTACCTAGACGGCGACTACCGCTCGGCGCTGGCCCTCGCCACGCAGCTGCTAGAGACCTCGCCCTGGTCAGCACAGCTGCGGCAGTTGCGAGCGGAGTGCTATATCGCGCTGGTGAGTGTGTTGCCGCTATTTACGACGAAAGAAAAATGACGAGCGTTAGATTCGGCTCGAAGGACCACCGGTCGGTGATCCACTAGAAATGAATAATTTTTAAAATTCACAGTATATTAAGGTCAGGCTTCGAAAATATCCGATATTTACTATAAATATAAAAATATCGGATATTTATGATATATATCCGATATATATCAAAAGTTTGATATATATATCCATTTTGTATGTAAGCCATATTATTATTTTATTGTATTTCTAGCTGACCTGGCAAGGTTGTTTCGCCATATAAATTATTAATTATATATATGGCTGATTATAATAATTTTACTAAAAAACAATATCAAATCCTTAATGCAATAGAGTGTACAATATTTTTTGTTATCTCATCTTTAGCTAACACAAACAAACTGAATGCTTTGCCCACTCGAGAGCATGCCACGTATAAAAAACATGGTGTTTAATAAATTAATGATAAATTTATTTGAAAATAACACTGAATTAGTAAAATGATAATTGTAAACGTCACTATTACGATTGATGGACAAACAATAATAATAATGGCCGAAAACTGTAGGTAGTGAGAAAAGAGATCTTATCCCGACTCCGTGATGTTTACTGGGTCAGAAGTGACACCGGTAGACGCCTGGCGGGGATAACTGATCAAGTGATAATTAAACAGTTATCGACCTGGGTTGAAAATTATTGAATTACCAATATTGCTATTAAAAAATAAGGGTTGATGGTAGAAAGGTGAAAATTTAAGGTTGTATGTATTTTTTAATGTCACATCATAAAAAAATAAAAATAAAAAATTTTGTAAAAAAAATAAAAAAATTAAATTTGGGGTGGACCACCCTTATCACTTAGGGGTATAAAAAATTGATAACAACCTGTTCTCAGACCTACTGAATATACATATAAAATTTAATCAAAATGGGTCAAGCCTTTTTTTTTTTTGGACAATTTTTTTATTTTTTTATGATGTGGCATTAAAAATACATACATACAACCCTAAATTTTCACCCTTCTACCATCAACCCATATTTTTAATAGCGATATTAGTAATCAATAATTTTCGACCCAGGTCGATAACTGATTAATTATCACTTGATCAGTTATCCCCGCCAGGCGTCTACCGGTGTCACTTCTGACCCAGTAAACAGCACGGAGTCGGGATAAGATCTCTTTTCTCACTACCTACAGTTTTCGGCCATTATTATTATTGTTTGTCCATCAATCGTAATAGTGACGTTTACAATTATCATTTTACTAATTCAGTGTTATTTTCAAATAAATTTATCATTAATTTATTAAACACCATGTTTTTTATACGTGACATGCTCTCGAGTGGGCAAACCATCCAGTTTGTTGGTGTTAGTTAAAGATGGGATAACAAAAATATTGTACATTCTATTGCGTTAAGGGTTTGATATTGTTTTTAGTAAAATTATTATAATTAATGACATATATAATTAATAATTTATATGGCAAAACAACGTTTGCCGGGTCAGCTAGTAAACGTATATAAAACTAAAAAACAGAATTTTTTTTTGACACTACTGACGCCGTTAATACCGGCAGAAGTGTTCCATTTATGGATTAGAACTTATTATTAGGGAGTATGTTTTAACTCTACTCCAACGCCATCTACATTTGGGAAGTAGAAATACAGTAACAAACGCCAAAAATTACTCAATAATATAAAATTTTTAAACCATTTATGTGTTGATATATATCATAAAAAATCATTCGATATATATCCGATATATATCTGATATATATCAAATGATTTATATGTCTATATCATGATATATATCCATTGATATAATATCCATTGATATCCTCGAACCCTGATTAAGGTATTTATTTTATTTTATTAAATTTAAAATTTTCATAGTCAGCATGATGATTGATTAATGGCCATATCAACACCAGACTTTATTGCTAATTAATTATGTTTATGTATTTATCATATTATAGAGCAGGCAGTAGTGAGTTAGTAATAAAATTGGCGGACTTCACATACTCCTGAGAACATTATTGATAACTTTATGTGTGCAGCTTTCCTCGCAGTTTTCCCTACATAAAACGAACTATTAATTTTCAATACATATGTAATTGGAAAATATGAAAATTTATTCGAATCCTGCCTCGGGCTGACTCTGTACCGAGAGTTCGACGTCGGTACAGGTAGGTTATGAAAGGAGTGTGTCGTGTGATGTTGCAGAACGACCTGCTGTCGGCCGTGTCGGACATCCGGTCGGTGAACCGGCTGCAGCAGGACTCCACGGCCGGGTACTACCGACTGGCCGTGCTGCTCTACCAGCTGGGCCGGGTCAGCGACGCGCTCAAGGTACGCTTTATTGCCTTTACTTGTACACGTGGTCCCAACTGGTTGAAGATGTATATATTACGGTCCTATTTGAACCGGACACTTATGAACAGTAATCTATCGTTAATCTCACCTACGTCTCTCGCCCGCGCGATTGTCGAATACTAACGTAAAAACATATCGGACGCATTGTACCCAAACTTTTTATTACACGGTGCGCTGTGAGAAATAACCGATTAATGTCCAGGAAATCCGCGAGTGTCTGAAGCTGGACCCGGAGCACAAGGAGTGCTTCCCGCTGTACAAGAAGGTTAAGAAGGTGGACAAGCTGCTGCTGGAGTGCGAGCAGCGCAGCGCCGCGCGCGACTACAGCGGCTGCGTGCAGAGCGCCGGCCAGGTGCTACGCGTCGAGGACGAGGTCACACTGGTCGTGTTCGAGGCCAGGAAGTGGCTTTGCTCCTGCTACACCAAGGTACCCAGTTGACTACATCATTCAAACATCACATTCCTATCGATGTGTTGATTGATGGCGTCCGCATTAGAACCCTGAACGAATCTCTATTTTTCCAAAATTATGCGCATATTAGAAATGAATTATCAGCCGCTTCGGTTAATTGAAACATGGTCAGGAAATGAGTTTAATGATCTTGGTGACGTGTTAAGACTCACTCACTGGGCTCTGCGTTCACTGTTCACCGAGTGTCTGTGTGTGTGTGTGTCGTGCAGGAGGAGCAGTACACGGAGGCGCTGGGCGAGTGTGCGAGCGCGCTGGCGCTGCAGCGGGACGCGCGCGTGCTGTGCGACCGCGGCGACGCGCTGCTCGGGCTCGACATGTTCGACGACGGTCCGTACACGATGTCACGATCGTCAATTATTAATTGTATAACATCACACTAGTGTCAGAGATTCTGTCACATTACAGTATATGGTGATCTGTGTTGTTCCTTTCCGCAGCCATTCAGTCGTTCAAGGAGGCGCTGGAGCTGGAGGAAGGCCTACAGCGCGCCAAGGACGGGATCAGTCGGGCGCAGAAGCTTCAGAAGCAGTCGGAGCAGAGGGACTACTATAAGATTCTAGGCGTTAAGAGGTACGGCCCTCGGTTAATGTTATTGAATTTAATAGATGCATTCACTAGTACAGTGTGTCGAGTTTAGCGAAGTCTCTAGCTTTGTTATTTTGTGTTCCCTATAAATCAGCATAATAACCATAAAAGTGAAATAATAAACATATAATGAAATTACCGGCGACCATTAATAAACGAGGTGCAGTTTACCTTGTTTCCAGCTCGACGAGATATACCGTCGTGGAAAACCATCTGTACACCATGTGTTTACCGTGTCGGTCTTGTATACCGTGTGGATGTTATACACTTGAATGTGCCCACAGTTGATATAAGTTAGATAAGTAAGTCGGTCCGGTCGCAACGTTGGCACCAACAGCAATAGTCTCTCGGTACGTCGGCAGGACGGCCAGCAAGCAGGAGATCGTGAAGGCGTACCGCAAGGCCGCGCAGAAGTGGCACCCGGACAACTATCAGGGAGACGAGAAGAAGATCGCAGAGAAGAAGTTCATTGACATCGCCGCCGCCAAGGAGGTACGTGTACACCGCATCCACCACACTTACGCGAACACGCACACACGTATATCCCCGCACTAGGGAGACCCTCGTCGCGAGTCATATGACCACGTAAGTGGCAGTCAATATACGGTCAGTGCAGCGGTCCGCACAACACACACACACACACACACACACACACAACGTGCAGCTACACTCGTACAGCGACAACGGACGTCGGTCAAGTTGAAGGTGTGTGTCGGCAGGTGCTGACGGACGCGGAGAAGCGCGCGCAGTTCGACGCGGGCACCGACCCGCTGGACCCGGAGGGCGGCGCCGGGAACCCGTTCCACGGCAGCCCCTTCCACCACTTCCAGCACGGCAGCCCCTTCCAGTTCAAGTTCCACTTCAACTGACCCCGTTCCGTCCTCCGCCAGTCGCGTGAACTCGCCGGACGCGTACGTCGTGGCTCGTTAACGTTCTGGTTTTAAAATGTCGCCCGCGTACGTAATTTATGTGATCGAACCGATCGTTTGAAGACAACGTTACATGAGGATTTTTAGGTTGGAATGTTTTGATACTCGCTAACGAAAACTAACTAACAACACTGATGAGCCGCGCCGCGGGCGACACGCGGCCGTCTGTGTGGCGGTCGTTAACTTCACGTCGTGTATTCGTCGTGTCAACGATCCATTTTACCGAGTGTAACTATAATATGAACGCCGTATTCGGTGGAGGCATAGAAGCAACTCATAATTAAACTGAGGGTATTCGATTACAAACAGTATAATGTTCACGTTTATTGAGTGTAGTAGTATGTTGTATATTTTCAGAAGCGTTTGCGACTCTGTACCGTTACAAACATGATGTAAAAATTATTTGAAGTTAGTATTTGCCGCGGCGACGTGTTGTCGTGGCGCCGGTGTGCGGCGCGAACCGATTACGATCGAATGATTAAAATCGATGTTGGGTTTTAGAAATAATTTGTCGAGGGTTCGACAATTCCCCGCCCGCATGATTCAGTTTGTATTTTTTTATATTTTTACGGATTTTATTATTTTTTGATGTTGTCTGAATGTTATGCCATAGTTGAGATAATAATTCATCAGGAGACAGGGACGTTGGGCCCCGAACGAAATGAATGGTTTTAAAAAATAGATCATAAATATTTTAAAATGCAAAAGTTTAGAACTTTACTTTCGTCGTGTATTTCTTTAAATATGTTTTAACCGCCATAACCTCACTTATATGTAAACCGAGAGGCGATAACCTGATAAATAAGAGGCGATATGCCAGAATTTAAATAAAACTTCAAACACTGTCATGACACGACATGTGCACCGGACAACCCCGTCGATCGGATGCCGTCGTGCGCCGCCTTACATCGCTGGTATCTCAGATGTCGATGGTGGGGGTTCACCTGTTCCGCCTGCTGCTTACAAGCACAGAGAGTGGTGCCGACATATATATAATCTGTATTAAATCCATTCACGAATTGCCAAAACGTGTTACATTTTCAGTGGAAAATTAATAAAATAGCAACATCCGATATGTCCGCATCACCGTCGTCTCGTACCACCGTGCCAGTCTCGTTTAATGGTCCTCGTCTGTCTGTCTGTGTGTCTGTCCGCGTGTCGTCGCTCACTTTGAATATATAAAAGTATGCGACGCCTTTACTTTTGTGCCTTAACGATGTATTGCATCGATACGATATTTATTTATTCGTTCATCCACTGACTGACTGAAATGCTTACGCATTTCATTCCACTTTCGAGTCAAATAAATATATCGCAATATAATATACAGAACAACAGAATATAATATTGTTAAGTTGGAGAAGATTTAACATTACATTACAGATGTAACATTAAGGATATTACAGTGAGCTAGTCCATTGCGTCGTTCGCTGGAACGACATTATATGTATGTGTAACAAAATGTTATATTTATCATGTTATCAGCCACTATTTACATATATACACGTTTGTTAATTTAAATATTGATAGCTTGTTTGTAACGGCTTCCCGTTCCCGGCGAACTTGCAACTGTAATTATTACGGTAGTGATTGAACCTGCTGTTAATTATAACTACGCTCGTTGACACGTGTTTCAGCTAATTTAGTGACAATAATTTACTAAAAAACCAGACGTATACAACGTTGGCTCGAAAGGACTAAATGCACGATGGCTACGTTTCATTTTGCGACTTAATCACTTGTAGATAACGTGTATATGTATTATGTATATACAAATGTACATGCGTATGTCCGTGGCGAACGATGTATGTAGTTATGAAACAGATGTTCGGGTAGTGTGATTGTCGCCGTGGCGCGCGGGGCGGGCTCTCGTGCAACCGGACCGGCGCCGGCGGCGGTCTCTCGCGCGCGGGCCTGGCCTTACAAAATTTATTATTAATAAGTTATTTTGTTGTAAATCTTCCCTTTGTAAATATGTTGAATATAAGTTATTACGAGAGGGTGAAGTTTTTGTTACGTTTTTCCCTTTATCACACATTACGACATGTCACGACATGCGGTAAACTGTGGCCGACCGTGTTCGGTTGCTGTATAATTCGTTTTACGGTTCTCGGAAACGAAATTGTCAATTGAAATTCAAATTCTAGATCATTTAATAATTTAGGTGTTTTGTAAATACACTTATGAACATTACTTTGCTTCTACTTCAAGTACTGTAAATTGCAAAACCACATCCAAAAATATTAAAATTGAATCCACACACACACACACACACAAGCCATTGTGGATACAGTGATATTTATTACAACGTGTTGCCTCACAGCCGCCCCAACACGGCACGCAGGGGCGGCTCTAGCTCGTGTAGCGCCCGTGTGCAATGAAACCCTGGCGCCCCCTGAGACGACGGCGCCCGTGTGCAATGAAACCCTGGCGCCCCCTGGGCGTGAAAAGCGGCTATAACTATTAACTTTTCCGTCGTAACAAGAAAGTTTTTCATATTCCAACAAGCTATTTTATAAGTAGGTATAGCTTACAGTATGGTATTAGTTACGGCCTTTCTTCTTATGACGGCAGAAAACACTCATTGTTTTTATGCCTGTAGCACATCTCTGTTGCGAAACTAAGCGGCGAACCGCGATAGTTCATGTTTCGTCTTGTGTTTTAAGTTTTATGGACAGCGAAATGTATCGAATTTCTGTTTCGCTGCCCATAGAACTTACAACACGAGACGTAACTCTATCGCGGTTTTGCCGCTCGAGTTCCGCAGCGGAAGTGTGCTACATTTCAACCTCTTCTTCCCTATTAGGGAAGAAGAGGTTAAAAATAAAACATGTGGTAAATTTAAATAATTAGATCTTTTTATTAAACTCTTATTTATCTTATATACATTACATTACAAAACCCTATTATATACTTATAGCTATTTAAACTGTTATTTATCTTATCTACATTACAGTACCACCCTATGTACCTAAGTAAGTATATAAATTACAAACAAAATATTTAAGAAAAAATCACTTTTCGTGCTTTTGCATGAGCGAAATCTTTAATTATGTCATCAATCTCAATTTTTACGTCATGTTCAATACTTATTAATGACAAATCTGTTAACCTACTTTGCGTCAATGTTGATCTAAGGTAGTTTTTAATTATTTTAAGTTTAGAAAAGGATCTTTCACTTCGAAGAAAACTTTCAAAAGGAAGCCGCCCATAGGGCGCTCGCGTTTGATGACTGCCGCCACCGCGCTGCATTGCACACCCTGCCTATATTAAGCCGCCCTGACGGCCCGCGTGACGGGCACGTCGCTGTGTCGGCGATGTTGAGCATCGCGCGGGCGAGGATTCAAATAAATAAAAATAGATCATGGCGCCGTTAATAGAAGCATTTTAATAACTTACAATAAATACAAGAAAACTGTAGTTGCCATGTCAGTCTTACAATTTAAACAACTAAATTTCTATAATAACGTTAAAACATACCGATGAAAACGATGGACAAACATCGCATAATTTATCATAAATTATATAACGCAATGAAATTTTAGCTGATATGGGAAGCCGAGAGGTCCCTGTCCACAATGATCAGCGGCACCCAGCACGACGCCGGGGCGTGGTGGGTCTACGTACTTCGATCCTGTACCGCTACCGCTGTACCGTCGTCATACCATCTTATAACAACACTACCACCCCACGCCCGCGGCGACACCGACGGCCGGTCGACGTGTCACACGGCGTCGTCCCCCAGGAGTTCGGACCGCCTCCCGTCGAGACGGAGGCTGCGCGCGGCCTTCTGGATGTCCTCAGAGAGCCGTGCGCCGTCCTCGCCCCTCTGGCAGATGTACCGCAGCTCGGCGGTGCAGTCCTGTCCGCGGNCCGCCGGGTCGTGCGCCAGCGCCAGGCAGCGGCCGGAGCCCTGCACCGCGGCGGTGCCGTTGGCCGCGCCGGCCTCCACCGGCCGCGCCGAATGCGACCAGATCCACAGCAGGCCGGGGTTCAGCCCGCCCGTCCAGAAGTCGCTTCCTGAGAGCGTTGGTTTTGGCAAATGATGAATAATGAACATCCGAGATAGATAAACTTCCGACACTCAAGCATAGTAAAAAGCTAAAGTCGTTCAAAGCAACGTAGGTACTTAGCGCCCCTCTTCCCTAAGGGGGGTCGGGTCCGATGAAGGTTTAGAGGTCGTATGACCAAAACCAACCTCGGGTGGAGTTTAGTGGGTATCGGTTTATCGGGAGTCCGACATAACCAGCCCTTCTATTTGTTTGGGCGCAAAAAAAGGAACGTGCTACAGAAGCAATGCGGAGTAGGGACCACTACCGCGGAGGGGTACCTCTGAGGTCGTCGTCGGACAGCAGCTTGGCGAGCAGCACGCGTCGCTGGTCGCGCTCGAGCAACTCGACGAGCGCGGCGCGCTGCCCCCGGCACGCCACGCTGGCGCCCTTCCAGTCGGCGGTGTCGCGCGACCACCGGTAGCAGCCGCCGCCCACGCGTGTGAAGTTAGCCGCGCACGGTTCTGGCGGCGGACGGGGTTCGTATTAGTCTCCGCGTCGTACGGTCCGATCGACGTGCGAGTGTAAATATTCGCGTTATTCTCGCCTCGTCTATTTCTGGTCGAATCGTCATCTCGACGTGATACTCAGATTCACGGCGGGCGACGTAGCTTTTGTTACAGTTTAGATTTTGATTGATTTTACGAGAACCGTTGACGTTCTCAACGCATCCTGAAACTTTTTTACCTTCAACGGTGATACAAACGAAATACATATATGTCGAAAAAGTCGTGATGACTGGAGTACTATTGTCTGACAACGAGTCGTAAGTCTGAGAGATCCGGCGAGGGTACTTCCTGCATTCGCCGAGACAGCAACGCGTCTAGAAACTGTGCTCCGACTCGTAACTACTTCCTCGCTTCCCTACGTGACGCACACACAAGATGTCTCGGCATAATGAACCTTTTGATCCGATATATATCGCAAAACAGATTTTACGCAGCATCGAAACATTTATATGCAACTCCAGAAGGCTGTAGGTTTATTAGAGATCGAATCTAATACGATGCCTTCCGGGAGCCCCGCGGGCTGGATCTTTATCTTAGTCGGTCAGTGGCCACGTAACGTAACTCGGACCGTCACCTGGCTTGGTGTCGGCGCCCGCGACCAGGTAGTGCACGCTCTCCTCCATCCGGCGCAGGCGCTTCTCCATGAGGTCGACGCGGTATACCAGCTTCTCGATGGCACCCAGCAGGTACAGGTCGGTCTCGGAGACCTGCTTGCCGGGCGGAACGTCCACTCGGTCCACGGCCGAGGCGCCGGGCCGCTGCGGCCGCGCGCCCTGCGTGCCCGGGGGCGGAGGCGCCTGCGTGTAACACGAGATTATATCACGTCAATACATTCTCCCCCCAACTCGAAAGTCAATGTGGCTCATACAAGAGCTTAGTGATATTGATTCTCGTCTCTTTTAATTGTTTAGGAGGTTCCCACGTCGTGGGGTAGCACTTGTGCGATTTCTGAACACTTCACTCGAATGGCACTCTCATACGAGACACGAAACTCGATGGAAAAAACGAATTTTGCACAATTTGCTGTCAGATAATTATGAACATAAATTGTTGAGGAGAATAAATATCATTTGTCTTCTAAATCGCCTGCAGGAGACTCGAGTGGTTCGTAAGAAAGTACCGAACAATTGTCACTGTATACATACAATATGAATGTACGGTACACCTTACATTGGATATGTTTACCATTACTGTGAGTCTCTAGGACTCGTTTTATGTAGGCAGAAGGTTTTGTAAGTGTCCGTAATCCCAGCAACCTTAATACAGAGTTGCTTGGATCGATTGTAATTTGTCACTTACGTAGCTCGGTTTAAACTTGTCCTTATAAGGGCCAGGCGGCCTGTTGACGATCTTTCCGGCCGG
>PDGT01000084.1:231812-266905 GCA_003671415.1 Megathymus violae | reverse complement strand
CGCGTGTACCGCCGCCGCCGCGCCGCGAGACCGCCAGCGTGGCCAGCGCGTACCGGTCCGGGTTATCCACCTGGCTCGCCTGACCGAAAGCCAACGAACATCATAGACATAACTGGCCTCGTAGTTGCACTAATATTTTAACTAACGAGGTGTGCTACATAACGTTTCATGCTTTCATCGAGACTATTACACGTAGATATACTGTAGCATCTACCTACACATTGTTTACCTGTATATAACTACTGCTTTAATTTGCATACACACCACCCTTAGATATACTATTTAGCAACACTGGTGCCGAAATTGACGAAATAATTTGTACTGTATTGTCTACGCCAAGCAGCCGACACCGACAAACCTTAATAACGACCGTGACCGGCAGCTCCACCTCCAAGAGCCGAGCAGTGGCAGCCACGCCACCCGAGTCCCGGGCCACGCGCACCAGACTGGCGCCGTCCCCGGTGGCGGAGTAGTGCAGTGGCGCGTTGATGCCGGTGTCCTGGTCCATCGCTGATATCGGCCCGGGAGATGTTTCTAGGACGGTACCCTGAAGAAGAGTATTTAGCTCCTAGCGAATATACATTATATCTAATTGGGATTATGAGATGATGACTCCTAAATACAAACATCTCGATTATGTACTACAACGTTTGCAACGTAACCGGTAGCCATGAAAAATACCTGAAAATATGGCACGAATGATTCTCATCCGTTGAGGAATTATATTGTTTGTATCCAAGACACGTATTTTGGATGTCTCTGATAGTATTATTAGAGCCTGAGATGATCAATAATCCATTCGTTTTGCAGTGTTTATGTCACCGATGCTCAACCCCAATCATTCCAATACTCTTCCCTTGAGGACTGCCACTCTTATGTCCAAAACCTATCATCAGATCCTAACTGTATTTATATAGGAGTAACTTTGAACTACACATTAGAAAAAAAAGAAAAAACAAAATCGGTTCACAGACAGCGTAGCGGCGTTATGACTGTATATATATACGCAAATAAATAAGTACACACGAATATAGAAATAGAAAACCTCTTGATGACGAAAGACATGGACAACTCTTTACTTACTACCGACTAAAAAAAAGATATCAGAAAAAAAGATGCTACTAAATTATACAATTCTGCATACTTTCTCCATTAACTCGAATAGTGCTATAAATTTTAATTTACGACAAAAAACAAAGGACTTAATTGGTAGCGCAATAAAAGCTCTGACCATTTCGACATTTGCTTTTTATTACTTAATGTTCTGAAATTCCGACGTATCCAAAAGATATTATTATTGGTCGCGCCACCATGTTATAGATTATTCTGCGACATAAATAGTGTTACGGTACGCACAACAAAAGCGTCTAGGAGACGAGGAGATTGGATAAGCAACACGTGCAGCACAAGCGGCATCCGAGTCCAATAAACCGATAAAAACATTGGCGGAGGCGGGCCTATTCAGTGATGGCCAAATACAATTCGGCGTAATTCCCACAGTGAAAGTTTATAAAAAAAAAATTAAAAAGGAACTGCGGGATAGTTCTATTGCGGAACTAATTAAGTGAGATGTTTTGCCGAAAAATATACCTTAACAACTGCCAATTTTGGGATAGGAGTAGGTACACGAACTAATAACTAGCTCCCTTATTACATGCGACCCAGTAATAACTAGATTTATAATCCTTGCGTGTAAGGAACTCACATCGGTTGCATTGTCCGGCAGCACGGCAGTGTAGTGCTCGTGGCTGAACTTGGGGTTCTGGTCGTCCGCGTCCAGCACCTCCACGTGAAGGGTCGCGTCGCTGTGCAGAGGCGGGGAGCCTTGGTCCTGCGCACGCAGGCGCACCGTAAAGTTGCGGAGGGTCTCGTAATCGAGCGGTTTGGTGACGACGAGCGTACCGTCAAGCTCGTTGGCGAAACCTATGTAGTCGGCTCCCGGCCCCGGCAGAACGGCGTAGTGCACAGTAGCGTGCGGGCCCGGCTGGTCGGGGTCGGCGGCGGTGGCGCTTAGCACGCGCGTCCCCGGCGCCGCCAGCTCCGACAGCCGCACGCGGTAGGGCGCCCCGCGCCACGCCGGCGCGTTGTCGTTCACGTCCCACACTCGCACCGACACCGGGATCACGAAGCTCTGAGGACGAGGTGCGGCCGGTTCAGCTATTGGGTAAGATGCCATTTACAACTATCATCATCATCATCTGCATCTCTGGATGGGGAATTTTGTACTGGTGACGGTCCCGCCACAAAGTTTCACGCCTATATGATGCATACAGTTTTCCCGTGACGCGTGTTCGTCGACACGCTCTACTGGTATTGAGATGTTTCAACTGGGGAAATAGTTTTGTATGTGATCGGCGAACACCAGCACCACTTACGGGATCGGCGGTATGCCTCCTGTCGCACCTCACATTGACGTACACGCTGGAGGGGCCTGTCCGCTCCTCGCGATCCAACGCGCGCAGTAACGTGAGGTTCTTGGAGCTGGGCGCGATGCCCACGGGCGCGTTCTTCTCTTGCAGTGACAGCGAGATGTCCCCGTCCTCGTCGCGAGGGTTGCCGTTCACACTCAGCGTTCCTGGAATTATAGCACGATCGATTTATTAATCGTGCCTCATTTGCAAAGACACTTTCTAGCGGAACTGTGGCAGGAGTTGAAGCATAGAATGTACATATTATTTAACATACGGTTTACTTGCCTATAACGCTGCCGACGACAGTATCCTCGCTGATGAAGAAGCTCTCCACGGCGCCACCGTTCATCAGGTAACAGCGGCTGTCTTGGATCGCTGCGCACAAAATAAGGTTTATAAGGCAAAAGCGACATGTTATTATATGGAAGTATCTACGGCTCGTGCTTGCAAACGGATTAAAACCAAATAACAACGTTTATAAAACAACATAATTGGAGGCATTACGAGTAGGATACGGAAGCTAAGGTAAGATAACTACTTAAATGCAAAAGAATCAACACTCATTGCTGAATATGCTACTACCATATGTACATATTAATCGTTCTTTTAAATTTGTGTATGTCGGACATTCGATTTTGTTGATTTAATCTTTTTTTTATTCAACCACCGTCAAACAATGTCTACATATAATAGCGGCGGCTGTAACAAGTTTAATGGATTCAAAAGCGCCGGGCGCTTTGTGGGTGGGGTGGGTCCACTTATCAGTGCGACGTCCGGTCGGGGATGGAGCGTTCACCCCCGCGGTCGTAAACTGAATCACCAACTTTTACCGTCGTGTCGTGTTCGATTGCTTTTAAATCTGAGAGTGCGGGTGTGATGGTGTAAACGTTTATTTATTAAAATCATGAACAAATCATTTATGTAGTATTGTGAGGGCGTTCCCGCGGTTTAAATGTTGCATTTCATATTACTTTCACGATAACATATAAAGCTGTTACTCTAAAATGAATCAATTACAACCGATACAGTAAGTATAATATGATCGATATCGATCTCATTCGTCGTCAAGATGTTATCGACCACGTTGTAACGTCACATCCAACATCCCCACATGTACGAGCAAGTTATCATTGAAATAACGTTAGTTGCAAGTGTTACATTTCAATTCGGACCGACGCCCGCCGTCGCGCCGATTGAACTAGAAAATATCATATTGCTATTGGCCGAGACGTCGCTCACCGGTGCAGCGTGCAGTGGGTCGTGCGGAGCGCAATACATACGGATATACTGATTGTCAGGTGTTATTGCAACTTAATATAAATATTAATCGAACCGGTAAAGCCGTGATCACTCTGTGCTGTCTACACTTCTGCGTGTACATATACCGTTGTTTAATAGTCATTGGAGTGTAACGGTGAAATGATTGTACAGAAGCGGTCTGTATCCCTAATCTGACCGATCGCCACGCCGCGCCCCCGCCGCGGTCAGGTTCAGGATGGTGGTCGAGTAAAAATAAAAAAGTAAATTAAACGATGACGATTCCAGCATTGATTAAGCTCACTATTTTGCAGTGCACCGTACATTCAGTAATAACACTGGTAACATGTTTGAATTTGGCAATGACTGAAGCTACTCGAGACACCGCCGGCAGCGATGTAACAAACCTCGGACCGTAACTCGACTGACGCACTTGTAACTACGCTATTTTAATTGACCCTATCTGATATAATTAAAGGGTTGTGAATACTTAAAAAGGAACATAATTAGAGCAGTTTTAATTAATAATCGTGGATAATTTTCGTATATTTTTGTTTTAGTATTAGACGCTACACTGTGTCCGAGACGTTACCTACCTATATGCGTTTAGTGGTGTGCTCAACAATTAGTAAATACTAGGGATGTTATGGATCTGAAATTTCGGATCTGGATATGGATACGGATATACGAATGATATTTTACCGGTTTAGGTTACGGTTACGCATATGAAATTATTTCGGACTATCCGGTTGTTTAGGATATGGATATTAGATGATTTGCAACTTGGAAAAATATTATAATGTTATAAATTTGACTATATTTCTAGGTATTATATGATATTATACTGACAGAAAAAATAATAGCCTTAAATGTGAAATAATAAAAACTGTCTAAAATGAGAACTCCACGGCAAGTGTATCGTATCGGCGGGCGAAAATCTATCATAACGTGTTTATGTAGACTCTGCTATTATCCGAAACATTTATATCGGGTACGGTTACGGTTTCAGACGTATTTTTATTTCGGATATCCGATAGTTTCGGTTACGGTTATGGAGCTCCATAACAACCCTGGTAAATAAGCGAACCGTGATCTTGGGAGGGCGGGCGGTGAGCTGGTGATCACTTCATCTACGACTGTGACGAGGCGATGCGTGACCTGCCAACAACCTGTCGGTTACCTTCCTGCTGCGGTGTTAAATATTAAAACACCTTTTCAAAATGATATTACAAGCAAAATTAGGTGCATAAGTTGTATTCACAAAATACCTAAACGATTAAATGATTTTCAATTTCAATTAATTTGTACGATTCACTGATTATATTATCGACTTTGAATGTGAATATAATGAAATGTTGTTAATTATTTGGTATATTAACTAGGTACATCATGCTCAACACGTTAACCAACGGGGGGTTCTTGAGAATTAAGTGGGGATTCCTTTTTCCCCACTTATGTAATTCATTCATACGGATGTAGTCGTCAGTGCAGACAATGACGCCGGGATGTTAGACAGCGCCGCGTCGGTATCCAAAGTACCGCCGCTGGTCTGGAGAGGGCGGGCACGGCGCGGAGACGACGTATGTTTAGTTAAAAGCGGAAACCGTTAAGATCGAAGTTTGACTAAAGATTGCTAAAGTCATTATATTAAAACGGAAAAACGTAGTAAAACTGATCGCGCCGTACGTAACGTAATGAGATACGATGAGGATAATGGAGGTATAATGGTTGGTGCTTTCTTCGCTCTCTCCCGTTTGTCGAGCGACGGTTGACGACCGCGGAGCGGGCCGCGACCGGCCGTAACTCACCTTCTCACGCTCTTTACGCATTCCTACATTAAAGTACACATTTAAATAACTTTTAATGTACAAAAGATTGGCCTGTCTCACACAGTAGAGTATTCGTGTTTACAGTGACTCTAATTTTATATTCGGAAGCTTTATCTCCTTCGATGGTATGTACTAAGTACGAGTAACTAATAATATGGTTTCGTCGAAGTCGCTCGAGTGCACTCGAGTGTTACGTAAGCTCAGGTCCAGGTAGTCTCGGAATGAAAGGAGTCCTTTGATCGCATGTCTCGTGAGTAAAGACATCTCTCTGATGATGTCTAAATTACGTGTTTTCTACATTTTCCTTTCTTTGTTCCTTTAAATATAAGAAAGGGAGAAAGTACTTTCACTTGTTTTAAAAGATGTACATTACATTAAACATATGCAAAACAAACGTAGTTGCAATGTACGAATCAAAATAATCAAAAATATTGCTAAAAGTACATGGTTCAATCTTTACGTTCAACCACATTGATTCACTTAAGACTTTACAGCTCGCGGTACATTGAATGTTATTTAAGTACGGAATTCAATTAGGTTGTTACATACGAACATTTAACAATGAACCTTGTATTTTTGTCATAAACATTACTTTAAAAATAAACATCTACAGATCTACTATGGTTGTTCAAAAAAATGTGAAGATATTTTTCGCTAAAGTATCTATCGCCATATCGCTATATAACTACCTGTTGCAGTTCAGTCGCTAGTGGTGGACATGCAAAATATTTAAAAGTGTGTACAAGATTTTTTATATCAATATGCTGCAGTATATACATATATATATATATTTGGTGACACTATCGTTTCCGTAGTAAACGCTACATTCAAAAATATTATAATTTGATTTTGTTTCATGATCATAATTTACCCACGGCTCAGTAACTCACCCTTAGATCTTATTGATAGAGCAATAGCGGCGAGTATGGGTCGCGATGTTATCACTCCGCCGTTGTTACCGCCATCTATGTGTTTAAAATAGTCATAACAATTACATACATTACAGGTGCTTACACGGATTATGTTGTCAACTGGAATAAGAACTATCTTTACAACAAATGATATTGGTCTTGAAATTGGACAAATTACTGAAGAAGAATAATTCGAGGAGGATGCGCGAGGGAACAAATCGATCTGCAAATAAACATGCATCTGTGATTGGTCAGACAATTAGAAATCTGCAGCTATCGTTTACACCAGTAAATTAACTATTTCCTTGAAGATATTTCATTACTCAGTATAATTAATCAAAAGTGTATTAACGGCATGCAGTGAGATACAAGTGCGGCACCGGACGAGAAGGTTATCACAATAAATCCCCAGGCCGCTTCCGGTGGATTTGAAATTCAAAATGGCGGCAACTCGCCATGTGCGACGACCAAGGTGCAAGCGCTGCCTTGTGTTAGGCACGCGTGCAATTTTCCTATTCACTGGTGAACAGAGGTCAATATCGGCTTTATTATTGTATTTATGTTGCATTATCATCTTCTTCATTCGATGACGATTGCTTGTGATTCATTTAATTTCGATTGGTTTTATCGAAAATAAAAATAAACGAAGGATAAATTAAGTTTGGCACGTTTACGAGGTTAAATTAACTCAATACGATAGCACTAATCTCACGTTTCATTATTATTATAATATTCAAGGATGTTGACTATCCACATCAAGCAATTTTAAGATGTTAAGTATGTTTGCTTCGAATGTGTATATAGGAATGCGAGAGTCCTACTACACCGTCCTTGCTTCGCTTCGTAAAACTGCACTAAAACATTGTTACTCGTTTTGATCAGGCGTTTCATGTTATCCTTATGTCCTCCTTATCTGTTAGAGTACACACTTAAAATTATAATCATATTTATTTAGCAGTCATTATAGAGTCTACTGAGCGCACTATTGAGTTAGCCTGTGTGGAATTGGAGCGGTTTATTATTGTGTGCACATATCGACACGCTGCTGTTGACTTCAGCCTTTTTGAGGATATATTACTTGTGATACAACATGTAGTGTGTATCAAAAAACTAATGAATTATATGTGAGCACTTCAATATACGTATTTTAGCAGTCACTTCTAGGGCGTTATTCACTGAACCCACCAGGATATCTGGGACGTGTATAGATAATATTTCGTTAATTATGAAATACTATGTAAGGAAATAATTAACCAACTGTATGACCACTGTGGACAACATATCTCAGTAAGCACAAATTTTTATACAAATAAACATTAAGTCAAATATAGGCCTATAACTAAACATAAGATATTATGCTTTAAAGATGGAGTCTCTGACAGAATCGACGAACCCCTACTCTCGGAACAGACTGGACAGATTCTGTTGGCCTATATAAACTAGTATTCAATACGATAGATATTTTTTATATAAAATTAGTTAAAGTTTGACAACAATGCCATCCAGTAATTTAATTTAAAAATCCCATCTCATGGTAAGTGATAATATTGAACGTACAAACTTATAAAATATTCACGTTCGCACTAAAGATTCTCACATTGAAAGATGGCGAGAACATCGACGTGGGCAAGATATTTCACAGTTGCAGTGCGAACAACGAATGACGACGCAAACCGCGTCGTCAGTATAAGTGGTACGTTCGTTAAGATGAATACCCGCCGTACGTCGAATTGCTCGATAAAGGAATGGCGATGGGGGAATTATTTCGAACAATTCCTGCGCACACACTCCAAAATGTACCCTATAAGAAGATCGAGGACAAATGACATGAAATGGCTACGCACTACGAACATAATTATGCTTGCCGTTCTACCGTTCTGGTGACTTGTTCTTGTTAATCTGATCCAGTTCTTGCTTCAAATGATCACTATCAAATGAATTAATTTTCATAGCCTACAGACGCTTTCAGTTAAGCGCTATACATTCCACGTTTGGTAATGGAGTCGACTGGAGAATGATAAACGGCAGGACGGTAAACCATTCTAAGAACTAATCAGAACATACGAATTTAAACTACTAATGAAACGCACGTTAGCTCAAAAAAAGACGGAAGATGTCGTCTGTATCGTGTGTCGTGATATGTTACCTAAGAAATGTAAACTAAATAACGACCTAGACATTAAATTGATAAGTTCATCGGTCATTACTGTTTAACCTAATATACCTACATATGTACATGTTCATATTCAGTCCAGTCAATCAGTTACAGATATTTTTATGCTACAGTGATCTCTTGACGCCGCTGGTGTTACATTTTATTTTATCGTGTTATAGCAATGAAAAGTATCTACTCTAAATGCTAAAGCTCACGCAACATTCTGCATGGATTTTCTAACAATTTACCGGTCAAATTGTTCTGCTACGGCGCCGCTACGAGAGCGGAGAAAGGCGACCGCTGGAATTACGAACCTCTCGTCCGTGTCATTTGCGATCTAGTTGTTAATCTCATTGATGTTCCAAATATAATTGTCATGTAAATGAATTGTACTACACGTCATTCCATCGCGATTTATCCATTTGGTGCTTCTTTTTAGAATCGTTTTTTCTGCATGTCACAGCACTCAATAAAATTACATTTGTACTTGTTACATTACATGATGAACTGAGCATAAACGGTGAAAAGTTGAAGTTGAGTTGTAGTTCAAGTTGAAGTTTGAAAAAAAAACTCGAGCAAATGTTACGACAAATGTCAGATCAAAACACAAAAGCAGGGCTTAAAATGAACACGATAAAGACAAAAATTATGACTAATATTTCAAAGACATGTAGCAACGTAGTTAATACAGAGGAAACAGAATATGTAGAAGAAATCGTATACTTAGGAGAGCTTATATCCGCAAAAGATACTGTGCCAACACGTTGAAAAGTTATTGCTCTCTCAGGGAAGTCATAAAAAATAAAGACATGTCAATCAAATAGAAAAGAAAAGTATATACTTACATACTTGACGTACGGTTGTCAAATGTGGGCATTGACAGAAAATCTAATCAATAAAGTAAATGTACGTCGAAACAGAATAGATAGAAATGTAATTGGTGTCAGGAAAAAAGATAAAATAAAATCGATTTTCGTTACTTAAGGAAATAATGTCTTTCGCCGTTTCTTCTCAATGTTAAAGCACCTTTTCGAAACGGTAGTAGAATCAAGTAATGACGCGTATAAATGTATTTACAAAATACCTAAATGATTTCGAATTTCGAATTTGAAAATAGGGTTAATTGATTTTACGTCCCTCGACAATAGAAATATGCAATATCTTGTCTCTATAAAATACTAGTAGCACTGATGTGCATGAAATAATGAAATCAAATTCAAATTCATTATTGTTAAACACTATGAAAGAAGTATTCCAAAAGAGATTGTCCAATGTTTCACGAAATCGGATGAACATAGGAATATCGATATCATCCATGTTAAGCTTAAGAGTGGTTTTTTGTAGATGTCCATAGATGTCATCGACGCCGGGTGGACTCGGTGCCCGTTTGTCACGGTCGTAGATGGTGCGTGGGGCGTACGCTCACTGGCGGCTCGAGGGACTGGGGCTGTTCGACGGATTTACGCATCACGGCGTCCTCGGCAACTTCAATGACCGCTCCACTTGCTGCGAAGTTTAGTATGTCAACTTATCCTACATTGTTATGTCTGCTTCAAATAACCAAGGTATAATTTACTCTCTTTCGTTACATTTGCCGACATATTATGACAACTCTGTTTTGATGTTGATATTTAATTATTATATGTCCTAAATTATACATCAATAACGTGAAAAAAATATTTAGGCCAAATTAATAACAAGTTTTTGTGAAGTAATTTTTTTAAATGTATGTTTCACTTGTTAAGTAGAAATATAAATATTGTAAGTTAAAAGTTTTATGGGAAGTAATAATAATAATAATAATACTCTTTATTGTACACCATAGGACGAACATGTCTTGAGAACAATTTAGACAACATGAATATATAATAGGCGGTCTTATCGCTAAAAAGCGATTTCTTCCAGACAACCTTGAGGTGAGAAGTTAAAAGCATAGGAATATTATCTAGAGGCAGGATGTACTAAATGAAATTGAATAACAGCTTAAGTAGCTTGCAGACAGCAATGAACGAAGTTAGTATGGGGAAGTAAGGAGAACACAAAATCAAAGTTGTAAGTAATGTTTTCTGATTTTATTTTTAAAGGAGTTTAGGGAATCAACGTAACGTATGTTATTAGGTAGGAAATTCCAAAGGCGTACGGCCGTAGCCGTAAAGGAGTTATGGTAAAATGAAGTTTAGTGAGTTGGAGTACTAAGAACAAGAGATTTTGAGGAGGGTAGGGTTCGATCATGGGTTAAATGGAGAAATTTGAAATTTTCTTTCAGGTACAGTGGATATTTTGGATCAAACAGGATATTATAGAGAAGAGTGAGAATGTGAGCATTCCGCCGAAGGCGAATTGGAAGCCACTTGAGTTAAGTGCGAAATTCGCAAAGATGGTCATATTTTCGAAGTCCAAATATAAACCGTATGCACAAGTTTTTTAAGGCGCTCAAGTTTATTCAGTTGTTCCTCAGTAATGTCGAGGTAACACGCATCGGCATAGTCAAGAATAGGAAGAAGTAATGATTGGGCAAGTGAAATTTTTGTTGGAATACGAAGAACATTCTTGAGTCTTCTGAGAGTGCCCATTGAAGCAAATAGTTTCTCATTTACTTCAGTAAGCTGCGATACCCAAGGTGTTCGTCAATAGGTATAAATTCCTAAGTTCTTAACCTTTTTAGCGTATGGAATAGAAACATCATCGAGTGAGACCTTTGGCACTTGAGACCAGTAAATTTTGGCGACTAAGTACCTACATGGGTTTTTACGAACACTTCGAAAATTAACCTTGCTATGAGCAGTCTTCATTGGGCATTAATGATTTAAATAGGCAGTGCTTAAGCTACTTAAATAAGATAATATTAATAGGCAATTGTAGCCTCCATTTACTTGGGAATATAATTTGCACAGTTGACATAGGCATACCCTCTATTCTGGCCCCGCTGAAAATCAGTATCGTGGCTGACAGCTGCGAAAAATGCTGAGCGGAAGCCTTTTAAGCGACGTTGCAGCATAGATAATGTAAAAGATGCAAGTTTACAAATTAGTTAACAAATTAATTAATTTTGTAATACTTTATGCCTTTTACTATTTTAATACCTAATTTGTTGTTTTGTTTGTTTAAGTTTTTTTTTTATATTATTATTAATTTCTTATTTATAGGATTTAAGGTCAAAGTCGTTTGATATTCTTCTTTGTTTTACGCTTTGTTGTGCTGAACGCCACATTAATAAATATTTTTGTTTTCTTCTTTCTTCGGTCTTACAAGAAGATACGTCAAAAATCTTCGAAGGCAAATACTTTCTATTCAGTCACAAACTTATCATTACTCACGGTTCAAAGCTCAACACTTGCATGCTTTCTGCATCTACCAATTTGTCGAATATGACGACTACAATGGCAATGATTTTCCATGTTTCTTAAACTAGCTACGGCTTAGAGGAACGTTACGAATTCTGGTGAATCCCATTACTCACGGACAATCGATGCAACCTCGCAACGACGTGGAATCCAATTGCGATGACGCGGTGCGATAAAATATTCGACACACCAATGGTGCTTTTACAATCGTTTACAATTGATTTAGTAGTTGACATTACGTCATTGATTCGTCATGAAATTATTCAAATCCAAATGAATACGGACCGACGATGGACGCAACGATGAATGGTAGTGTTTGCTACAGGAAGATCTCCCGCCGGGCCAAGGTAGTCGTGCCCGGGGAGTGACACTCCTCCAATTGTGCTCTCGAGTTGTTTACAAGTATGCATCCAAAAAAATCTCAAACCTGATTCAGTATTGTGACATTTTTTGACATATCGTCAATATATGTATTCTACCACAGTACCAAATATCTCCTACACTTTCATTAAATAAATATATATTAAATCGATAATTGCGCAGATATCTCGGCCGCAGGAACTAGTAGCTTGATATTGGTCCTAATTTTAGACCCTTTGGTACATGTACACCTGCACTCGATTGTGATCGCAGGATATCCGCTGACCCGCTGATTACCAGCACTTTCTTATTATGAGCTATAATACATTTAAATTTAGTTTATTGGAAAGGATTTTCGACAACATGTTACTACTGACATGTAATCATACGAGTACTATCACGTGCGTTTTAGTTATGTTTTAGATGCTATTCACATTCGTTATTATGAGTTTTCATCCGTTTTTAAGCGTAAATACGTAAGCTTTTATAAATATTCGGGTAGACGTAAATACATACATCGAATGTTTATTCTCCTCGATGTTAGTGCATTAACACTACTTAAATGCTTAAATGATTTTGAATTTAAATTTGAAGCATTTTGAATTAAAACTTGTTATAGTTAAAATACCAGTTGCAATCGACAGCAGATGTGTTTTCCGCCATAGTGGGTTATTTGCAATCAGTTTAAATTAAATTAATTAAATGTAGGCCATTAGATGCAATGAGGACTAACATCTATGTATTTGCACGATTAAATGTAGATCTACTTAAATGTTGTCAAATATAATTCATTTTATTTATTTATTTTATTTTCTTAACTAATGACGAAACACCTCGAACGCGTCAATTCGTATCGTACTTCAAATCCAAAAGTCCTTTGTCCATACACCGGTCGAAGTGCGACAAAACAATTGACACAACCTTGACAGCCTTCGGTACTTTTGTTTAATTGAACAGGAGGGAAACGTCCACTATTGTGTTTGGCACAAAATTAATAGCTGACGATTTGAGAAACAATGGAGCTGCGAGTCAGCCGCTATTGCATTTGAAACAGACGCTTTATGAAAGCGTTTAACTTCAAAGCGATCTACTAACGATTATCTGTTCTGTTTTTAAATCCATATAAATAATTAATAAATTATTATCACTGACTAAACAGTACGCTGACAGAAATAGAGAACTAAAGTTTCTTCTTTCATTTATATATATTCAGGACATAGCATCTCAATAATCGCACAGAATAAACAATACCACTCGAAGGTTTAGATATTGCGAAGAAACTATGTTAAGTGTTATTAAACTGTAACGCCCTGTATATTTCTTAAGTATGTCACATTTTATCTTTTCGCTGCGACGCCCATCAAAGAGAGCGATTACCATTGCCTTCTGCCTCGGCGGCTCTGTGCGTGTATGTCCTGCTCACACCGACCTTAATATTTGTTAAAATTAGCATTAGCATACGATTTAAAAAAATACGATTTGCAAAAGATAAAAGGAAGTAAATTGACGAACCAGCACGGTAGACCAGGTGAATTTTGCAGTGATGTGTGGTTATGCTGTTAAACCAAAATATCTTCTACGTATCACCAATTAAACACAATATTGTAATATATTAAATTTAATGTAATTTAATGTAATAGATTTTCGATAACTAAGGCTCGATTTCCTGTAACTCGTTCAAAAGATCAATTATCCTAGAATAAATGTTTTTCTCTTTAAGTGACGATTAGGCCACCGGGAATACGGTCGTTGATGGAGACAATTATTAAAGAAATCAAACCGTGAACATATTGCAACGTCCTATGGAAGCTGTCGCAACTGGCCGCGCCGAAGCCGGCACTGACACAACGAGTTAGTGAATTTAAATGTTTCAACGGAATAAGAGTCCTGATCGTGGCTTTGAATACTTCATGCATAAACGTGGAAGCAACATTTTTGGCCAATAGAATTCCCAGAGTCAGAACACAAGTTATTAAGAAAGGAGGGAAGTCTCAAATTAAATACTAAGCTCACATAATCTTGATTAGGTATATGTTGAAAATAGAAGTAACTCTAGTAATTCCACACAACGATGAATAAACGAATACATCATATTATCGGGCATCGATCTTGAATATTAAAGAATGGTTAATGTCATGCAGGTATGACCTACTTACATGTCCGTACCCTCTATTAAAGAAATTGCTTTAAGGAAAACTAGTGCTTCCACGTGGCACTGATCGTTACCTTCACAACTGTACTTTTACGTCAATTAAATCTGCCGTTTTAGGGACGTAATTGAGATAAGTCCTTGGAATAAGAACAATTTACTCAACTAAGGCTTATCAATGAATGTTGCTTAAGAAATAATTAGTTCCTTTCACTACAAATTACACACTGTTTCAGAACTAATTCGAGTAGACATCGATGGCGTTACTGAATGTATGTAGAGTTAGCTACTGATTACAGAAGGTGATCGTGAAGCGAACATTAAATTATGGAAATTTTATCATCAAAATGAAGAACTCGTTAGTTTCCCCGCTAAGTACTCCGTCTAGGATGGTTTATATTCTTTCGTTAGACAGGTCTCGCGTCATGGAAATGTAAATAAAAACGGTAAACACCGCGAAACTTGGACGGCGCTATGCAAATGGTGGCGTGCGGCTGTACTGGCGGCACACTGCACTCTGCAGCAGTAACGTATTAATTACTCATTACGGCTGCCTTTGCTGCGGTCACTCACCTGTCCCATTCCTTATTCCTTATGAATGGTTGCTGCGTCGATTAAATCTTTCACTGTTATGGCTATTAGGTATTTTTATCATGTTATAATATCGCCGAAATTATCTTTTGTTTAGACAACATCGATATACAAAATTACATGTAGTTCAATATAAAATAGCCTTAATCTACCTTCGGTCTTGTCCGAGTATTCTAATGAATACTAGCAACCCGCTCTCCCTTCGCTTCAGATAACTCCAGATCATTTCACATTTTCCCGGTTTTATTATGTTAGAAATCGATTTTCCTAGCAAAAGTTAAAAATTTGTAATCAAATTTTTATTTACTAGCACATTAACATGTTACTTACTATTATTCCTTAAGAAGAGACACATTTTTTGAAAGTAATAATTTATGGGGGTCACCAATTATCAATTCAGATAATTTATCTTACGTTGTAAGCAGTTTCCGAGAATCTCCGGATAGGCTGCAACAATATCCGCTACGCTAATCTCACCATCCGCTATTTTTTCTCGTTGGCCGTGTGTTGATCAGTTGGAAACTTCAGGAAACACATCGTTTACATCCTCGATGGAAATCCTATGCACCAATCATTCAATCCAATCACTTACTTACTTACTTACTTGTGCAGCAATTTGATCAACTATGTTCGTATGTCAGGATGTACTAGGTAGGTAGTAAAATAATTTTTGCTCTGAGTGAATTTTATTTTTCAATCATTTATATAATACGACCTGATCCAGTAAGTTTTAAATGAAAAGGTGTGTATGCAGTTCACATACGGTAGAAGTGAAACTACTAGAAAACTACATTTTGAGAGAATGAGAAGAATGCTGAGTACCAGGAGTAGGATAATTGTAGAGCTTATTTATTAATATTGTTACCGATTTAAAAAAAGTCATGTGGTATTTATATACAGAGTGAGACATGGGGGGGTGAGGTTAGGGTAGAGATGGAAAAAATTACAAAGCGCGTGATATAAAGCCCTGCGAAAATTTTTATGTGGTTACTCATTAATAGAATGAATCACCGGGAAAGTTTAGATGTATGGGATAAACATGAATTTACAAAACGCGTTATAATCCGACCAGGTTGTTGAGCTCAACAAGAAACCTAACATAAGGGAAAAATATACTCATGAAACACATACACACACTCATACATTCTTCGCGTTACGGAATATTATTATTACAACGTTACGGCCCAGCGTAACTGTTTCTCGTTACAAAAATCGTAACGTATTCTCCCTCATCGCGCGCGTAATACAATTTCACTTTAATAATCTAGGATTAGATTAATTTAGAAAATATCAAAATAAAATAAAATAAATTCTATCGTCGTCCATACTCTACAGCACGGAAATTTTGTGAACTCAGCGAAACGTCATTGTAATAGTATATCAAATATTTATTTATTTTATTCCGTTTTGTACAAACTTTAAATTAAGGGGGTACAATGAACGGTCTTAGTAGCTGATGGGATTCTTTACCGGTCAACCTTGAGTGTTGGTGAGAAGATTTGGCAGATGCCAAATATCAGTGTAAATTAAATTATAGTAAATATATACATTAATGATAATACTTGCCATTTCAATCATCTTACCACGAATTTGCCTTGAGTGTGATTTGTGAGATTACAAAATTACCGCGCTGTGTAGTGTCATACGAGAGCACTTCTACATTTCTTCTACATTAGTAGAATTTTTACTTCGAAGATACTGTAAAATTTTTAAGCGACTTCAATAAAGGGGGCGATTTTGTCTTAGTATGTGTGTATTTTTTATGTATGTACAGCCATAGCGATAGCCTTAGACTATCGACCATCTGCACACGGAGAATACTTTCCTTCTTTAGCCCTACAGTTCGCCGTGAGGAGAATTGCCTCGAAAAACTTACCATCACTGGCAAAGTAGAAGGTAAAACACCACGTCGCAAACCAGATGATCTGACCAGATTGGGGAGGTGAGTGAAATCCGTATTACCGAATGTATCTGACAACTGCATAAGGGACTATCAAAGCAGGTACGACCTTCAGTAATGAAGACACGACAAGGAAGAAGCCATAGCTCAATTGTTTATGAACCGATTTTCATGATCCTATTTTTATTATATAGACGGTAGTTAGGCCCACTAACGGTACGGTGATAAGTGATCGCGGAGGTGAGCTTTATATATATATATATATAAATCATATATATATATATATATATGATTTGTTCTAAAGTTAAAGAGTGGAAATTCTAAACCGTTTTTAAACATATTTGCTGTGACAATTTTACAAAATATTTTATAAAAAAATTAAACTGACGTCATAAAGAAAAAGTACAAAATCGTACCATAATCCGAAAATTAATTTAAATAAATAATTATTATATGCACTACATAGTGAAATGTTTGAAGTCAACGCCGAGCATGAAAAAACCACAATATTTAGCAATATAAACACCTTCGTTAGTAACGATATGATATGATACAAATAAAATATTGCGATGTGGCCGAATGACACCTACCGTATCTACTAGCTATCTATTTGGCTTGGCATCGACTGTGAGACTACAAATGCTTTATTTTCCAATGGACACCTGACGCCTGGCACTCGTAAGCCGATACCGGGCGGTAAGTAAACACCCGAACTATTACTATAGCCGACTTTATGCCGAGAGTGACCTCGTTTAGATGTGAACGGCCGCGGCCGTGCAGAGGTAAACACCCTCCGAGAAAGGGGTCGAGAGCACGTACAAACATGAAGCATGTGGAAACTTTTTCATGGCTGATTTACACGTACGTTTCCGGGGGTAGTTAAATAATTAACCTGATTAATAAAAGTATGAACGTGTTCGGGGAAATTTGTAATTGTTCGTGCTCAGTACCGTACTTAGCTCTGGCCGGGTAACTACTGGACACATGCCTGTTCGAATCGCTTTAATAAATATATTGCATTACACTAGTACATATATCAGTAACTAAGTACGGCATCGTGCCCTATCTCCCATCTGACTGGGAGACAAGCTCTCACACTATACTAGCGATATACATACGAGGATTCATCAAAAGTCCTGCATCTGCATCCTGCATGTACATCTGTCAAATAAAAGTATCTTATTGATGAGAAATCAAGTTTGGAAGTGGGTTACCGTGACATTGAGATGCTCTAACTGTCGATGTCGATACGATAGCGTGCTTAGCGTACATTTTTATCAGAGTAGGTATACAGTTTAAGCAGCTCGCCGTGCGGCCGCGGCCCACGTGGAACCGACAGAACGACCAGCAACCGAACCCGTTACACGCGCCTCCACATCACCACAGACAACCAGTGGTATACACGGTATCACAATTGTCTCGCTCCCAGAAACGTTTTGTTCAAACAGTGAATTATTGTGGAAACGTCGCTCTGTACGAATTACTACTTATCCGCCCGCGAAAATGTCAGACCATGACGCGAGCGATGCTGTCCATCCGAGTAAATAAGATAACAATCAAATTATTTTAACAGTACTATGTAATGTCGCAAATAAAAAAATATATAAATTGGAGCCAGACCGTGTTTTAATTTTGATGTGTGACCCATCCATCATCATCATCGCCATCCTACTTACGCAATAATAAAAAAGTGTCCCGTTATATTGAAATGCAATTTTCATTAATTCCTTACGTGTCGTCTGGCGTCGGGTCTCCATATGCTCAGGTGGAAATATGAAGATTGTCAACAGTCACTACAGAAAGACGTATGGCATAAGTATACAAGTTAATTTCTCTTAGCGAAAACCCTAAGTGTAAAATAGCAGAAAAGGTCCATACAAATCATAGACGTAGTTTTAAAATATAAGCAATTCTACATAAGGTCGACGCGTCGATGTTACCTTGCGAGGCGGCGAGCGCCAGCAGCGCGAGCGCCGCCAGCCAGAACGGCGCGGCCATGATGCCGCTATCGTCGCTGCTCCTGCCGCATGCTGCCCGCCACCACCCGCGGGACCTCCACCTGTAACCAAACGCCGTTTTGTCATTTGCCTTGTGTACCTTGCTCGGCTACAAAAAATTAAAATACCTTACTTGTTACTGATATTAGAAACCTTTTATTTTCTCGTCCTATACATTATATAAACATTTATTTTATATTTTATTTGACCTATCTATTACGGAATTAAAGAAATTATAAATTATTTCTTTAGTGCCAATAAATATATTTTAGAGTTCCGTAGCAATCATCCCGTAACAACAACCTTATATCGACTTCCAAACTGTATGTCACGATGTTATTCAGTGGTCATCACTAATCTCATGAATACCTTTTATGAGAGGTGTGCGATGTACTAGCGCGTTTTAGAAACCGCCGGCAGTAGGTACGTATAGAAAGCTGGCGAATAAATTAAAGATATCATTTTAAAGATGGCCGTGATAGGCGCAGAATGCAACGTGTCACCAATTTAATTGGTCATGGAGTCCGACCGTGTTCGCATCACTCGCTAGTTTCCACCGTCTCGAACACACGAACGTCTCTATTGGGATAATTACGACAATATGATGCAACTCGAACGAGTGACTAGTGTAACATCTATCACAATGTGTATAATTGGCGGCGGTGCGAGCGATTTCACTCGTACATATTTATTGAAAAAAAATTAAGTAACGATTAAAATGTAAGGACGCCGTCGTGTGAAAACGAAGGTTACTTAACAGTTTACGAAAGTAAAAAAGGATGCAGCCTCGTTGTATTTTTCATTTTAGTGAACGAGTTCATACGAAGAAGAAATCGATACGCCCGGTACTCGTTAGAAGGTTACATATATTTGTGTTTTAGAATCAAGAAATTTTAATAGGCATTTAAGTTCCCGACATGACGAAATCACTGCTTCCTGCAATATCCTAATCAATCATGAGTAGCGTGATGTATATGCGGAGGAAGCTGGCAAAACACACAAAATTAATATCGTGAATATATAATGTTAACAATTTGTATGAAGCATTTGCACTCGAAAAGTATACATGACAAAATATGTTTGTTATATTAAGTGTAGCGAAAAGGCGTGCAGCTACGGTAACCAACGTGAGTAGCGCTAAGATCTAACAGCGTTAGCACTATCTACCAGTGCCGTATCCCCTCTCACAGTAAAGGAAATACGTACCGTTCGTATCTGGGATTGTAAACGCATAAAATTTTATTAACGACCATTTAATGGTAAGTGATCACCATCGTTCAGGGAACGAAATACACAGCGCAATGAGCGGCGGAGTTTGACTCGGACTCGAGGGGGAATGAAAGCCCTAACACCCTAAAATGTATTTGTGTTCTATAAGAAAAACAAAAGTCAGGTCATTGAACGACAACTTTCACTATAACGTCTAGAAATATAGGGATTAGAACGCCATAGATAGCTGTTTCTCTGTGTTTCGGTCGGCATTTATTTAACCTATGTACGTATAGTGAGAATAACACAACGCAATCCCTTTTGGGCTAGGATGGAGGGCGCGGAGGTCGCTATGTGTTTGTCTTCCATTACGACTAGCTCCAGTCGAAGTCGTCCACCGAGTGCCTAAGATACATCGCTGTAGTTAGAAAGCGGAAAATATCAAAATCGCTGCTGCGATCGCGATCGCCCGCTAATTTCGCTTTCTTCCGCCCGTCATTTACATGTAACGTTCATTGTTTGCGAACGTCGCGTCGGACGTCACCCGCGTCGCCCGCCTCCTCGACTGAAGACAATCCTTAGAGCGCGTTCACTATTACTCGTCTTCGTTACATCGCTTCACAATTAATTTTTGATGTCAAAATACTTTTAGAAGCGTATTTTTACTTGTACCTATAATAATCGTAAGAATTAAGATTAATCATATAAATTATTATGATTAAATTAATTTTATTAGTTTGTATTGAATCATATTACTTAGTTTGATCTGTGAGATTACAGAATTCTCGCAGGTATTGAACTTAATGTATACTAGGAGTGTCCGGGGTTATACCGTTGCTGAAACAGCTCATTAAATATTTTAGGAAACTTAATGTGCATAGGTAGACTTTGTGGATATACGTGGGGAGCAATAAAAGTTTCCGGAATCAATTACAAAAAAATTACTACTAATTGTCAAAAATTAATTTATTGTTTCTCAAAATATTCTCCTTTTGCGTTAATGTACTTTTTCATACGATTGAACCAATTTTGAAAACATTTGTGCCACTCCTCCGTGGTGACGTCAGAAACATGTTTTTCATACTCTTCGACAGCCTCTTCTGGTGATGAAAATCGTTGATCAAGTAATTGGTTCTTGATTTTTGAGAACAGAAAAAAGTCATACGGTGTCAGGTCAGGACTAAATGCTGGATGACTCATGAGTTGTACGTTTTTCGCCTTCAAAAACTCATTTGTCTGTCTGGCCCTATGGGAACTTGCATTATCGTGTTACAAGATGATACAGCGCTTATTGTTATTTTCACGGAGTTTCTCAATAATTTCCGGTAAACAAATAGCAGTATACCAGTCACTATTCACAGTACGTCGATTTTCTACAGTCGCCACGTGTCCCATTTTATTAAAAAAAAAAGCAATCATCCGCTTTGAGGCCCTTTTCACGCGCGCCACTTTGGTTGGTTTCGGCTCATCTCGAAAGACCCGTACGCTCGATTGCTGCTTTGTTTTGGGATCGTAGCTATAAATCCATGTTTTGTCACCTATTACTATGTCCCACAGCAAATTTGAAGCCCCTTCGTTGTATCTGGTAAGCATAGCATGGCACCAAGTGATGCGGTCCGTTTTTTGAGCATTAGTCAAATTATGTGGGATCCATCGAGAACACAGCTTTCTCGCACCCAAACGTTTCTGTAGGATTGACTGTATTTGACTCATTCCTATGTCCAAAGATATCCGGATCTCATGGTACGTCACATGCCTGTTTGTTTTGATCATACGGCGCACAGCATCAATGTTTTTGTGGTTCACAGCGGTGCACCGACGACCTTCACGAATTTCACCATGGAAATTGACACGACCACGTTTGAATTCTGCAAACCAGCTATAAATACTTGTTTGCAAGCCGAACGAAGCTCTGCTGAGCTGTCAAATTGCACTTAAAATCGTAAAAAATCATACAACGAAAAAAAATTCCCGAGTTAAATCCATTTTATTGTAATCACGCAATTTTTAAAATGACGCCACACTGAAAACAATTGACAATCTGATGAAACAACTTGTATTCTACGGCTAAAGAGTTACATGTTTAAATGTAGTAATACCTTTTTAAATATTGTTTATGTAAGTGGCCAATTTCGGAAACTTTTAGTGTGACCTACCTATGTAATATATCGTTTATAGTCAAAACATAATTTTCTAGATTTTCTGTCTGTTTAAGCATACATCACACGGAAATCACGGAAGAGACTTACCTGGCATATTTGTAATTTATTTTATGGGTCAGGAACTAGGATATTTTTATGTCAAGAAAATAACCTATTCCCACAGCGAAACAAAGAAAGTTATCACTGTTTTCGTGCAGCAGTTGCAGTAAACGTAAATATGTTTCTAATTCATATACTTAAAAAAGTCCTAAAATACTAAAATAGGACATCAACTTTATCAGGTCTAATAAAATAAAAGGTGTTTCCTTTGCGGTAAGTGTAAAGTATGGGTACTAGGTACTCAGAAGTGGACATAGGACAAGGCGAGTTATTATTTAATATCACATATATTTAAAATCTTTATTGTAATATTACCATCGCCAAATTTGTCGCTTCAGTCGTTTAAGGTTTTTACTATTATTGCACCCCTAATATACTATTTCTGCATTCTAGAGTTAAATCTAAGTTCAGTTAAACTACATTTACTTCCAGTTCTTTGTAAATGCTGCAAGTTTTGAATCACTCGTTTATAAGTGTATCACGGATGTCTAAAAAATGGTAATTGCAAAGACATGCGAACAAATGATAACATAAGTAAGCAAGCTCAGTTTTCCTTTTATCCCCAAAAGTGCTCACGGAAGCCGTAAAACTGTCCTCTGGAACAAAACCGAGGATCCGTGACGACCCCATCCACAGAAGCACTCATGTGTACCAATACAGGTTCTGCTTCCGACAACGAGCCCTCCCTTGCGTACTTTTCAAGTAACGGATTCCTTGATTGCTGCCATTTGCATGGGCATTCGTTTTTGAGGGTCAGCCGGCATTATCTGACGATTGAGTAGCTGTTGTTTGCATTGCAGGACGTCACAGATTATCGAGAAATTGTCAATGGAAACTGTACCTAATAGCCTTGTATCCTTGTTCTGAGGAACCAACATAAATTGCGATAGTGATATTTACGTAATCATAAATACAATTCGAAGTTAATAACAATAAAAATATCCGTTTTATATGGGTATGGACGTATCTTTGTATATATTTCTACATTATGTATTTTGTGTTAACATATATTCATTTTCAAATATCTGATGCGTCCTACGTATAAGCTAAAGGTTTATTTTCCAGAGAATATTGTTCCTAAAACATACAGGTACCTACTATAACATAATATTTTATTTCTTAAACAAAAAAGCTCTTCCAAACTTTATTGAGACTTTAGTTTTTCTTAATATTTTTAATATTCTCCAAAACAGTTCAGTCAACTGCTCATTAGATACTAAAATATGGTTTTGTCACGATCCTCTCAGGTGATCCTACATCTCATTTACGTGATTCACGGCCGTGTACTATAAGGAGATCCACCGGCGTGGTCTCTGCCTAACCGGGTCTGCCCGTTGCCGTCACGGTCCGCGGACCGTCCACACACGGTGTGGTGGTGTAACGCGGCCCGCTGCCGGTGGCCAGACCTCGTGGCGAACAATGTAAACATGCTAACTATACCACTAAATATATATCACTTACAAACTATTTATCTATAACCTCGCAAATCTATTCTTCGACAGTGTCGATCAGGTAAAATGGCTAATGACTTTAGCACCATGTTGCCGTAGAAAAATTACCAAAACGAAGTAGTTCAATAGTTCGGAATAAGTTCCATAGTGTCTTTGTTTATACTTAGATGCTTATAGTCGTACCGTCCGACATACTGTGACTTTGGCCACTGGAGCGTAAACGGCAAACACCGCACACCATACCGTAAAAAACTTTTGTGTGCGAGTAAAAAATTTGTTGTCGCACGGTAAACTAATATCATTATTAACTATTATTATTATTGATTCACATTATGGCATCGAATTTTTAAAATAAAATATTAACATAAATTGGCACAATTTAATTTATTAATTTATTATTAAGGTTAGTGTAAACTGACGATCGGTCACTGATTAGTAAAGTTACAAAATGGAAAATGAATAATGAAACAACGAAAGAAAATAAGAAACGTTCTGTGTCCGTGGCAAAATAAACTATTCCTAATCAGGATGTAAGCTGACGATAACGACGAGTGCTTCGGACGGGAGACGAGCCCAAAACACTCGTCGCGTTACTGTACTAATATTATACCCGTATAGTGTCAGTATCACTAAACAGCCAATTAAGGTAATGTTTTTTTAAATTAAAACATTCAAAATACGCACGTTTTGATTTCTTTCGAAGATTTTGTTGAACCTCGCAAGTTTCCCTCCAAAATCCAATTGAAAGGCAGATTGTTACGAACAGCACAGACAACATAAAATGAAACTATAACTAATTCAACCGTTTCGCGCACTGAATATTCGAAAAATAAAGTAACGTTAAATTATTTCACAACTAGAACGCAAAGTTGCGTTCTGGGTGGCGAGTGGTGTCGGTGGCGGGTTGTATGTGACTGGCCGCCGATGGCCGCTCACAGCACGGATGGCTGACGATAGTGGCGACTGGCGATTCACCTGCCGAGTGAGACGGGGGTTCGAGGGTGAGTCGGCACGGCCCGCTGCCGATGCCGCGCCGTAATTGCAAGCAAACAATCTGACGTTGAGCTCCAACAGTTCTTAGTAAACAAGGCGCTACTCAGCGTTATTATTGTTTTCGGATCAGTTTCTTACAACTTCGAACAATAAATTTTATTTAAAACTAACATGTCCTGTCGTGACAAATATTTTTTTATATTATACTAAAAATGATATGCTTATTGCCATTAGCCATCTGTCACCGTAAAGAAACTTAACAAACACTATTGGTGTGTAGGCGACACGACTCAATCCTGAAAGACACCTAATGTAGCGTCCAGCGTAATGTACTCGTCCACACCTAATGCACATCCATTATTATGGTGCATAACAGCACTAGGTATCAGGGCAGCTGATGAGGTCGGCGTAAGTAAATTTTTCAATGTATTATCCTACAAGTGACTTAAATTTCACATATCTGACACACAATGCCATTAAACCACTAAAAGATATTGTTTGTTTTTCTCCTCGAAATAATGGTCTGCAGCGGCTTTCATTTCGTTACTGAACATCTCCGGCGCCATAAGTCTTTTGGTAAATAGGAAAAAATCCTTGGTTGGTTTATTTCTAAAACTCCCGTATGTTTCGAGGCCTGCTTCGCAATATGTGCACTGAAAACGGTTACATTGTCTTGCAAAAATAGCACTCCTCGCGCTAGCTTCCCTCGTCGTTCCTGCACGAGCCTGAGTCAGTTTTGGAATCATTTTAATCCATTGCATGAACTCTTGTTAGGACTCCGAATCGTACTGGCAAATCCATGTTCCGTCCGCCGTGAGTTGTTTACGAGTCGCCGTTGTTTGTGAAGGGGTCTGAGAATCCTCGGTACCCAGCGCGCACTGATTGTTCGTATTTAACGTAAAATTACTCGAACTCACTTACTTTGTTAATCTAAAGGTTTTCAGCTATTTGCTCTAATTAAATTCTTTGGTCAGTATAATTTTTTCTATATATTTTTTTTCATTTTTCTCGATCACTTGACCACCCTTGTCTCATTAAAATTCATCGTGGCTTTAAAGTAGAGTCTTCTGTTGTCAATAATATACGCAGGATTATTAAGCTTATTATCTAGATTATAGATGGCCGTGGAATGATTAATATTAGATTTTACGATTTTACACATCTTACATGTTATGGTTCAAATAATCAAAATAATTAATATTAACTTTACAGTTAAAGTTAAGTTGAGTATATTTCACAACCCAACCACCGATACTTGTAATATTCAAAATAGTAATTATACAAGTTTATCCGACATTTTTTTTCTCTTGTAACTCATCATTAGTTACGAAAACAAGGTACTATACATAAAAAGGTAAAATAACATAAAATATTTTCTTATTTTGTACTAGCCATATATACCAGTATTATTTCATTTGAAAAAAGATTTTACACTATACATTTACAAAACGGGTCCCTCACTACAGCATGATTGGTAATAAAAATTTTAGACCAGATTGCGAAGTCCTTTGGCTTATACATCGAGGATTATTTTCTATTATTATTTTTATTATTGCCCGATTATATTCATGTTCACACTTCGGCAGAAATATCGGAGTACCTTCCTGAGGTCGGAATTTATGTTTTGGGGTGGCCAGCACGTTCGTCAGATAACAAGTGTTTGGAATAAACTTTGAAAACATACAAATACATATAAACAAAAAAAATCATCCAGCACCAGCTAATCTAAGGGGCATCAAAACTGCATTGGTTGAAAAATGGAACTCAATGTCAGTTTTGTTGAGAAATTAATAAAACGCATAGTCAGATGGATGCAGGTATTTTATGTTCAAAACTGTTAATTTAATTTATTGATTCTATTCAATAAAATTAATGCTATAATTGTGCAAATCTGTTTTTTACATTAATTTGCTTGTTTCTGGCATTGCTCTGAATATATCCATGAATTTTGGAGGAAATTAATAATATGTAAAGGCCAAAATCAGGCATCCGAGGCTGTCAGATGTTCTAAAAATGTACTTAAGAGGTAATGACACAATGACATCTTTGACAATCGATTTGACACTTTCTTACTTCCTAACTTCATTTCTGTGACTTGTCATCCTAACGAGTCGCTTGCTTTTTTTGTTTTTCTTCTTTTACTGTAAAAACACTTGAATAGTAATGGATAGCTTGATAATAGATATAATATGTGCCTCTATCAATTAGTTTTAGGTCATTTTTAGTGATATCAGTTGTATCGTAAATTTAAGACAATGCCCGAAACTAGTGCAATGAACTCTGAAACCGAAAAGAACAGTGAAGTCCTAGCAAAAGAAAGTGTGGCTAATATCAAGGAAGAGGTCGAGGTAAAGGTAAAGCCGGAGCCAGTGGAATGTATGGTATGCGTGGGGCGCAGCGTAGAAGCCCTAGACATTCACAGTACCAATACGACATCGGGCACTTCACTGTATAATTACCTTAGTAAGTTCACGCAGGCTGATCTAAGTGCTACTCAAAATGACACAAAATGCGTGTGTAAAACCTGCTTCGATCTCATTAACGTTCTAGAAAATGCAGAACTGGAGTATATGAAGCTTAAAGAGACATTTGAATCAATTATAAGCAAAAATCCACTGTTTGATTCCCATGTAACACTTAGCTTAGAAAATGTGAAGAATGAGACTACCGATTCTGCAGTGAAACGAACTGAAGACGACTCTGAGGATGAGCCCTTGGCGTTAACTAAGAAAAAGAGACACCGTAAAGTAGAGAAGCGGAAAAAGCCAGTTATTAACAACAAACGGAAAGTTCACAGCAAAAATAGTAAAGAGAGGTATTCTTAATTACACTGCATTACAGTTATGGTAACTACTGCATGAATATATAGTTCTCAACGACATATATATTGGTTATACAGAATACAGATTGTAATTCTGTTTGAGGCTAGTTATGCGACTCACTATAAGTACTGTGAATTAGTTTATTACTTCTAAAAAATATATGACTAAATGTTAATTCACAATTTAATTTGATAATAGTGATGCTAATTGTCATTTCATATAATGGTAGATTATAGTTACCAAATAAATTTACATGTACCACTGTAAAGTTCTGAAGTTAAGGTCAGTAGTCAGTAGTCAGTAGTAGTTAGTGTGGAGTCTGACCATTCATCCGACTATCTCAGCACAAGGACTTGTTATTTATGGTTATCTGTAGTAGGACATCTGATAATATTGGTGATACTAGAACTGCATTCTATATATAACATGCTGTACCTTTTATCTGTATAATGCTGTGTGCACACAAAGATAGTGAAAATATATTGTGAAACAGGTGCCTCCAGTGAAAATCAATTATGGAATAGCTCCCTACTAATGTAACCGAGCATCCGTTTTGCTTACACAAAGGCAGAGATTTTTTTTATTTATTGTTTAAAACATCAATTACTGGTTCTTAATCTGCATATTTTAAACAGAATATAACATAATAAATGGGCAGACAAATTAAATTCTTTTAAGTTGTATGGAGATACAGATGTGGTTTCATTTGTTCAGTGATTTACTTTAAATTGGATTTATTAACTAATTATTATTAAACTAAATTAAATTTTGAATTAAATTTTAATTATTCATGGATTAAATTCTCATTTATAAATTGATTTAATAATTGTAATAACTGTTTTTGAAGGATTTCATTTCTTGTCTTGTGATTTTTATTCTGCTTCTGTCATAAATAGTTGAGTCTTAAGTTTTGCATGTTGGTATCCTAATGGATTGGGATGTACATACGGTACAGGCACTACTGGCTTCAGTCCGACAGACTGTACCACAAACCTATACTGGTCTTTCTTATGATCACTTATGCAAGAAAGTGTTATTATCCGTCTTGTTAAAATGAACCTGTAAATCCATTATAATTTAAATAAATACATTTTAGTAAATTATGTTTGTGTTGTGTCATAGTGCTCGTCTTTTAACTAGTAAATTGTCTAGTAATACTAGAACAATCAACTTAAATTTCAAAATAAAATACTTTTTTTGGTTTTAAAATATAATATTAGTCGCAATCGTAAATATGGTATAATTCATTATATATGTTATAATTAATTATACAAAAATTATAATTACAGTGGTAATTTTTTCTATGTTTCAATGTTAAAAAGAATACTGTCAATTTAGTGAGAATAAGTCGATGGTGAAATATTTTGATTTTCAAAATCCAAATTCATATTTAAAATTGTCCCATCTCACCATTAGTAAGAACTATCGTTTCATATCCGACCATCAGCCCTATGAAGTCCTCTGGTAATACTCGGTTTCCACATTGCTGGTTTTGATCCTGATCTCGTTCTGCAGATATATTCACCAGGTGTAAAGTTCATACATATTTAATTAGCGACGGATATTCCAGATCAATAAACGATGAAAGGTGGGAGTGTGAGATATGCGGAGTGCGCGGCGAGAGCGGCGGGCCGCTGGCCAGCGCGGCGCACGCGCTCGTGGCGCACGCCGCCGCCCACGCCGCGGACGTCACCGGCGTCGTCAAGAAGGAGGACTCCGATAGGTAGCTCAATGGTCGCATTGGCCACCTGATGTTTACTTTAAATTACCCATCTATTTAAGGTAAAATACATTTTCGAGTGTCAGTATATGTTAAATAAATTTACACACGATGACACCTCCGTACTAGAATTCCTTGTGTTGCGAATTCCGTAGGTGTAGACAAATATGACATAAAAACACCTACAACCCGAGAGCAAACATTTATCTGTCACTTAAATATCTGCCCTGGCGGGAATCCCATCCGGGACCCCTCGCTCGTCAGGCAGGGTCACTACAAACTAGGCTACGGGGTTGTCGATGCTTTCAAAGATGTTTTTCATTTTACACGAAACTAGGCTGGTTAAAATTTAACTCGAGAATATTACTATTGCTGGAGCAAAGAGTTGCAAAGTATCGGACGTTGATTTAAACGAACAGGTCTCAGAGTCCGAACGTGAACCAGTTCGACTGCTTGCTCAAGATAGAAGAGGAGGCCTTCGACGACGACGACGACTACGTCCCCGAGGAGATCAGCAACGGCAAGTACAAGAAGAGGCCGGCGGGCAGGCAGTCCGGCGCCAGGAAGAAGCGCGAGGCCAAGGCGGTGCATCAGTGCGATCAATGCAACGCCAAGTACACTTCGCTATGTAAGTGCCGAGACGGTGAGAAGGTGAACTATGACGGCCGGTGCGGGTGCGACTGAACAATGACGAGCGTCGTTCTGTTTGGGCGTGTTACAGTGCGACTGGAGCAGCACAAGCTGAAGCACGACGACTCGAAGCCGCCGTACATCTGCGAGGTGTGCGGCGCGCACTACAAGCACAAGCGCGCCTGCGATATCCACGTCGCCATGCACAAGGGTACGTATCCGTCCGCCGCACTCCGGCTCGGCTCGGCTCAGTCGCTGCAGACGAATTAATTACGTATACATACTTCCACGATACTTTTTCTAATTTAATGAAAAATTCTGTGTCCTCTGTCTATTGAAACTTTTCGACTTACAAAATATACTAGAACAACGGCGGACTTAACGTATTTAGTATTCAAATCGAAACGTAAATGCTACAAAGCAGTGAAGGTATGATAGGTCGCAGTTCATAACGTTGCAGGTATCAGCGACTGGAAGTGTGAGGAATGCAACAAGCTGTTCCCGTCCAAGGGAGCGTTGCAGAGGCACAACAACATACACACCGGGAAACTCAACTACCAGGTGAGCGAACAGCCAGGTCACGGGGACGAGAGTCCGGGTCCGGTTAACGTCGGACCGCTGAGTGCGTGCGGTGATCTACCGCCCGACGACTGGCACAGTGACCAGCCGACTGAAGGACCGCCTCCAGTTCTCTTCGTGTGAAGATGTTGGTTGTTATAGTATAAGAACAACCAAATTATGCGTTAAATTTGTGCAGGAGGAGCACTGCGATGTGGTGGTGGTTACGCTAGATTGTCTGTATTCGTTTCGGCATGACCGAGAGTCACGGTCGTCTCCGACGGTATCGACTGGGCGGAACCCCAGGTTTTTCTGTCTTCCGAAACTGCAACGCAGGTCCTCGATTGGATGACTAATAATACTAGAGCTGACGGATAGAAATAAAATATGTTCGTATGATATAAGAACGGTGGTCTACTGTAATTTGTTATCGTACCGCCTTTCGCGCATATCGTGCCAGTCGTCGGTGGAGTGCGTGTACAACGTCGGCGTCGGTGTTGCAGTGCGACCTGTGCGGCAAGTCGTTCATCCACACGTCGTCGTTCAAGATGCATAAGCTGTCGCACTCGGGCGTGAAGCCGCACGCGTGCGACGTGTGCGGGCTGGCGCTGATGACGCGCTCGCACCTCAAGCGGCACAAGCGCGTGCACAGCGGCGAGAAGCGGCACGAGTGCGCCGTGTGCGGCAAGCGCTTCTCCGAGCGGTACAACCTGCTGGCGCACGGCAAGGCGCACGAGGGGGACGCGCCCGCCCCGGCCGCCGCGCAGCCGCCGCAGCCGCGCCGCCGGCTCTTCCGCTGCGGCTTCTGCCAGGAGCGCTTCGAGAGACGGTCGGTAACCGTGCCGCGGACGGTGTTGAGTGTCCGGCTAGGTACAATCCTCCTGCGAAAGTCAACAGGACGGTACCGATTCCACTCCGTCCGCGGGTTACGGCCGTGCACGCGAGGCGGCGACCTCCTACCTTCCCACCTACCAATTTGTCAAATCGTAGTAAATTAAAGTAGTGAAAGACGAAAACTTGTAGGTTAGTTATAGTTGTTAGTTATAGTTTCAAAATATTTTAAAGTGCTTTTGATACGATACCCTAATAGACAGGCAGACAATAATTCCAAAAAAGTATACGTTGGTATCAATATCATAAAAGAAGTCTCCATACATTACATTTAAAAAACATTTGATGTATAGCTGTTACGTACATACTAGTGAGTATATGTCGGCCCACTCACGTCATTGTTTAGCCGGTTTCACCCGATGGTGGCCACGTCGGCGGTGGAGACACGAGGATGATGGTGGTAACCAAAAGTGATCCGGCTGAGCTGTTAGCGCATTTAAACAGCATACATTCAACGGTTCGTTTCACGGCGGATTCACGTTCTAGTCGCCCGGGAGTGGCCGGGAACTCGACGGCAGACTTTCACACACGGTAAACTAAAAACCAACGCACACTGACTGCTACCTACAATCAGACTCACCACCATCCCTTCCATTTTTCATAGCTGCCCATTAATCGAACGGGCTTTGAATTTATGCAATTTCTAGTATATGAATGCCGAATTTAACCACGTGAGACAGGTACTGGAATCAAACGAATAGAGCCAAAGCCTTCGGCTGATGTAGGCGACAGACTTCGTAGGCGGGTGTGTGCGGAACGCTTACATGCTTATTTACGATATATAGAAGATGTAAAGAGACACCTCTTACGTTCCAAATACAATAATTGAAATAAGCCGTCGTACGAATTACAATGGAAATTTGTGTTTTGTTGGGTCGGAACCCTGTTATATACATTTTAGCGCCGGGCAACAAGTGAGGGACGTGGACGAAGGCAACCGAAGTGACCCGACGATATACCGTTGGAGTGGTACGCGTAGCGGGCACGTTAACGCAGTTTTAAGCGTGCACTCGTCATGGACGGCCCTTGAGATAGGTCCTCGCTTAGGTCCGGATCTAATCGGGCGAATCCGACTAAAAACGACGTGAATGAATCGTTATTTACTTATGTAGACACGAATCATTCTGTGTTAAAATTGCTGGTATTCTTTATAATAATCTGACGTTGTATTCCGTATTCCGGCGCCCGCACCACCGCGTAGGTACCTGCTGGAGCGACACATGGGCGCGGCGCACGGGCGCGCGCTTGAGCGGCCGCCGCCCACGCCGCGGAACACCATGAGCAAATTACTCAAGGTACTGTACGCTCACACGCTCACACACTCACACACTCACACACTCACACGCTCACACACTCACACGCTCACCTCACTCACACGCTCACCTCACTCACACGCTCACCTCACTCACTACATTTCACACGTCATATCAGTTATATACCGATGACATGTCCCGGGAGATGACGTAAAATACACATCGGCAATGCCAGTGGTTTTATTTATTTATTTATTTAAAATTGCACCAACAAAGTATACACTGTATATAAATTATTCACACATGCATTTTAGCAGCATTGTCGAACATTGTCATCGCGGCGGTGCTGCCATCACTCGAACATCGTGCTGCGTTTCGTTTCACGTCTATACTAACGACTCTCCATTATGTGGGCCGTGGGGCAGTTCTTGTTTTGAAAAGTTCCAAATGTTTACTTTGCTTACCCTTACAATATATAATATTTAAGTATCACAAGTCCTAATAATTTATTTAGTCTTGTTCTCCAAAACACGAGCAAAATGAAATTTATATCAATACATAAATAGTGTACGATAGCTAAGTTTTCTAAAAAGAAATGACACCAGAAAGTTCTTGGGCTCAGGACTCACCACGCTGCCGGAATAACGAAAATCCTTAACGGCACGTCACGGACCGGCTTAGGAAACTTTCGTTCTTATATTTTCGTATAGGCGCGACACAGTTTCAACTTGTTTTCCGTATATTTTTTGGGAGCTCGCGCGTAGGTCGATAACAGTTTTTGAGATCGTTTGCACACACTAGCGCCAGCAGATCGCGGTGGCACTTCCCTGAAACTCCGCCGTCGTAATGGCGGGAATATTTAAGAGGCCAAGATCCTACAAATAGTAATAACATAATGTGGTAGGTATCACACGTACTTGATCCTCGTCAAATTTAACATTTCAAACAAAGGTTTTGTGCATGACACAGTTATGCAGTTTTAATATAAAGCGTAGTGTATTACTTTGATCGTAAAGGATTCCATACATTCTTGAACCCAACCTCCTCTATGCGTCCTGCACTTGCACTCCGGTGTACAGTAGTGCAGGATGTGGCGGACGGTTCCTTCTGCTCACTCGTGGTATTCATTCGTGGTTATAGCGTTGTTACCCGCTTAGCTGCCTAGTATCAACTTAAGAATGCTTTTACGTGCTTCGGTGGCATTGTCCGATGTCGGGGAGACGGTTATTAGCGGGTCTTCCGGTTTAATCTCGATCGGCGACCGGTCGGTGACGCAATTAGTGTCGGGAACGTCCACCTGGCGACGGCCGATCACCGTCCAGTGGCCCGTCAGCTCGCTCGTCGACAAATGACATAGAAACACTAGGACGCCAATTCCCATGCTGACATCTCTGAGATGTGCTGAGAATATTAGTGTATTGAGGACGACTCAGCACAGGACAAGGCGGTCGCTGTAGGTGTAGGCGACGGGCGTGGCGGGGAGGGAGTACGGGAGACTAGTGGAGTCGAGGTGCGTGGGACGCGTAGACGTCAATGTGTTCACGTGAAAGACGACGATTTTGTTTTATAAATTACAAAATTAGTTCTGTCCCGTCTGTCGTGTGCCGGCTGCGCGTTTGTACACGGCCAGCCCGACAGAGATGTAATCGTGTGGCGTGGCGTGGTGTGGTGCCTTCGCAGGCGCAGGCGCTGCGCCGCGAGCCGGCCGCCGCCGCCGTCGCAGCAGCCGCAGCCGCCGCCGCCGGTACGTACTTATATTTGTTACATATACATATATCGTATTTCATTACAATACCTGAACTTTGGCTGTTGAAGATTTACCTTTATTTTTTGTGAACATTGCAGACGATTCCAAAATGAACCGCAGCCCGGAGTCGCGCGCCTCCTCCGGCACGTCGCTGAAACTCGGCTCGCAGCTATGTGAGTGTTCCCATCACTAGACTACATGTGCAGTCGGTCGATTAACATAACCGTATTATTGATAGCTTATTGCTCTCACAACTCCCGTACATATTGACGTTCACACACACACACACACACCCACACGCCCACCCACCTACACCCAACACACACACACCCACACGCCCACCCACCTACACCCAACACACACACACACACACACCATCTTCACGGGCGAGAGCATCGTGACGAGCCCGTCCTACTGTCGACGGGTAATATCCGCGCCGTCGTGACTCCGTCCGGCGTACGTCTGGGCACCATCGCCCGTGCCGTTACTTTCATTGTATAATAACATCGTACATAAGTTATTGCCAGCGACCACGGGCGCCGGCGCACTCGTGCAGGCCCACCGCGGGCGCTATCGCTATGCTGCGCTATGTTTAAGCGTCGTCGGCACATCACGACGGTGACGTGACCTGTCGCGGTTGCAGCGACGTCGCCG
>PDGT01000084.1:219548-231745 GCA_003671415.1 Megathymus violae | reverse complement strand
TATCTCGATATAAACTCCTCGAGTGCGGCGTGCACGCGTAGTGATAGTAATATATTTGTTGAAGGCCTTCTCGTTTGAATTTCTCGGAGATACATTTTATCCACTCGAAGCTAATGGCATGTTTTTATGTTGAGGTATGTTTCTGTATTGTTTTCTGTTTCGATGTACTGAATGTCTCCAGACCGAATGATTTAAACGGCTCGTGACTAGTTTTCTTTGCACTTTGTACCGTCTGTGGTATGTCAAATAAATATAACCAAACTATGGCGTGTAAGTAGCATCTTCATATGTCCCAGAAAGAATGGATAATCCTGGAATACCTCATTCCTTAGGTACTGAGAACTCTAAATATAAAATTAAAAAAAATATCCAAGTAGTACCCGTGTTGATATTTTTCTTAGTACTGTACGTTTCCGTATACCATTGCTACAAATAAATGAAACCCATCGGGCTTTTGGTGTTATAATATTGTTCATGGCCTATATCGACGGATATGCCCCAGTTACTTTGAGTAGCTATTGTGATGTTTTGTAAAAATTAATCGGAACTAAATTTTTTACCATGAAATTAAGTATTTTTTTCTGTTTGTTCAAGTTTCAAACTGTTCCAAAAATTTTGGCATTTAACACAGAGTTTAAAATGGTATACAAATTCATACATTTATCTTATGTAAATATGAGATTTTTAGTATCATCATGCATAAAGAGTAAATTCAACTATCAACAAAACTCCAAAAATCGTTGATTTTTTATCTTAACTGTACCGTGTGTCAATTGTTGTAATGTTGCGTCGCTATCGTATAACGACAGTTTATTGATAAGCTTCTTGATAAAGAAAAACTACTTGATATAGTTATAAAATGTAATTAATTTTATTTACAATATAATAAGTGCTCAAACTGTCCACCATTAACTCTGATACAGGCGCGACATCTTCGAATAAAATATCTTTTAAGAAATCACACATAACACCTTTGGGTGATTTTAGTAGCAGGTCAATAACAACATTTTGAGTTCTCAATAGCTCAGGAATGAGGTATTTCAAGGTTATCCGATTTTTCTGAGACACCTGTATGTCCAGGCCGAAAGGTCAACTGAAAATAACACGACTCCAACCAGAACGCGAAAGTTGCCGAGCTACATCGATAAAATAGACACCCGTTCAATGTATAACAGATAACATGTTACATGTTAAAGCGAAACGGATATTCTAACTCTGGTGGGATGGTGCAGGACCAGGACAGAGAGATCGTTACACGTAGGTTAGAGCGAGATAACAACACGTAGAGCACGATGTGTTGTTATTGGTGTGTCAGTACAACTGACGGTGCGGCGTGCGGCGGCGGCTGCGGCTGCGACGTGTCGCGGTGTCTGAGAGGCAACGCGCCGACGGGGCCGGCGGGGCGGTGGTCGTTGGTGACGTTGTTGCACGTTAACGATCGAAACCGGTTTATATACGAGCGGCTAGCGGACGAGTGTTGCCATTTCATTATTACGCACTGGAGCTTATTTATTTTTAAATATGCATAAATGTATTATTCATTGAAGTTTATTAACGATATAATATTGTACTCGAGTGTTCTGGACACGATTCCGAAATACATGCAATACTTACGTTTACTAAATACTAACGTTACTTTTTATGTTACGTTTTAGTTATATAAAGATACTGAATTTATAGATGAGAGTTGTAAATATGAGCGATAAGTAATAGATAATATTATAGAACACTTTAGTTGGATTAAAGTTGATGTAAATTGTAAATGTAAATTGAATATAATGTTAATATCATTATGATACATATTTTTATACGAACAGTGTACACAGTGCGTGTGCGCCGGAGACGGACACATTCGTGTCAGAACTTCCCGGAGTACGATGAGATGTATATCACCTTATTAATAAATATACATTTATTTGAATATTACACATTTTTCTTTACGACCCAAATTGTATGCGTCACGACGATCGTGTCGACCGGTCCACGGTTGTTGTGTCGGAGTGTGTGGAGCCGCTGGAGCGTCGATACGGCGCAAAATATTTATAAAGTCATATTTCTGGCCGTACAACTACTAACATACATAACATAACATATTTTACTAACATAAACCGAAAACTACCTCATACAAGAAGCACCTTAATACAAATTTCTCCTAGATTTGATCATTTTATCGTCTCGTAGGTTTTCGGTGATATGATATAGTATTGAATGCTTGAAAAACTGTTCGCTTCAGCCTAATTTGAAAAACACCTATTTGAACAAAAGAAAGTTCAGCGATCTTAGAGATGTCATTTGACATACGACATTGAATTTTGACATGTAATATACATTTATAACCGCATAGTCGTCGATTGTGTACACAGAGTACATTAGTATATACTGAAATAGAGACCAATCTCGCACACTAAAATGGGAAATCAGTTTTATGCTGCCGTCTGTTATTCCTAGGTTGAAGCACATCATTTACCTATAACCATATCTAGGTACCGCTATGCGCTATACCTATACTATACAGATATATACATTCATATAGACGTACAAGGAGGGAAAACTAAATATTAAGAAATAAAAGATTTCATCTTGTTTAGAATAATTTATTACAAAAAAAAAACATTAATATAGATTCAAACAAATTAATAAAGGGTCAAAACTGTAGAATATCTTAACAAATTATGAGACACGTTATATCAATCCTGAAAAGGTAAAATATATAATGTAAGAAACATGGAAATTATGAAGTTGCAACACAACCTATCAATGCAAAACTATTAAAATGAATTAATAATTAATTTAGATCAAAATCATATAACAACTATATACTATTACTTCTTACATTATAACTTGAGTCTTAAATAAATCATGGTATTTAAAGGCAAGGTATATGGCAAGTGCATTTTTGCTGAAATCATTAAAAGCTAAAAAGTCACTCCTTTTGTACAATAAATATTATTGGACTTAAGAACTTTTTAGTTTTTAGATTGATTACAACATTACAAGCAATACACGTACTTTATACCCAATACATTCACTACGCAATAAATACAGGCTTTCTTTTATATTTTAAATATGAATATTTATTTAACTTAATCTATGGGTATGTAACTACAATGGAATCTGCAATTTTAGAGACTTGAATGTGGCTATATCAAGTATCTTTATTCAAAACACAGTTACAATGTTATTATTAAATATAAGTATCATGTTAACTGCCGATTTTTATTCTCAATTAAAGTATACTTCAGGTTTTTACATATTAAATTGTTCTAGTTGTGTTTCTGTATGGAAATAGTGACTTTGCCTTATTATATAATTAAAATAAATGTTAGTATTATGTGGGTATGAGCAAAAATAATAATAATGGCTACTACACATCAATAAACCAAGTTACTTAACATTTGTAGTATTCCTAAACATACTAGTTCCTTATTCCTTTAAGAATATTTGGGGATTCACAAAGGGTAATAATGTTATTTCCATCAATTAATATTACATTATTTTTTGGTTCTTCTCATTTTTTTTATTTAAACCCTCTAGACTCATTGTCTGTTAGTATCTAGTAGTCCCATGATCACAGACTTATGCAACTACAATCAACCCCGCCTCTTGCACTTCTTAAATCCTTAAACTGCACAACCAGCGAATTTGTAAACAATGGGTTGCCTGTAGCTGTGCCGCAGACCATGCACCATAAACATTTGAATGTGGTCTGCAAAATCTGTCTATCTATATTGCTGTTGTCTGTCAAGCCAATAATTCTTTCTTTTCTGTCATTGTATGTTTATTGGGGTTTTAATGACATTTCATCTAATAACAAAATAAGTACATAATTTTTCTGCAGGTTTCATTGCAGTACCTGTTTTTATTTGTGAAAAAATATTTCTATTTATGCCAGGTATAAAATTAATTCTGTGTATTAATATAATAAAACTCTGCTGAGATGGTAAAAAAAATCCTGAGGAATCTACATCCTTTTGCCTTTTCCTATTTGCATTGCATTTGCATGAGTATTTTCATGATGCTTGTAGAGTTTTCCATTATTTTCAATAAGTTAGAATTTATTGTATTTATTTTATTTATTTATTTAATAATTTATGCACACATATAAATATTGTACAGATAGGACATCAAGTAAGGATGGTACAAAGGAACTGCTTATTTCTTATGAAATCTCTTCCAGCAGACCTGAGACTGGAGAGCGCTATGTCTAGATGGTAGTGGACTGTGTACACAAAATACAGTATACTGGGACTAAATAATAATAATAAATAAATACATGCGTAAAAACAAATTTATATAAATTGTAATTTTTTTGCTATCTTAATATTCAGTGCTTGTTTCTATTTTTTCATTTTGATGCTTTAATTCATGCAGCAATGAGTTTCTTATAAAAAGCTTCCTCTCCCGTAGAGAAAAATGCCTCCTTCTTGTTGCGAATTCTACATCCTCCTGTAAATTTCAAAACATAATTTATAATTATATTTGGTTCCTAATATAACTAAGTTAAAATTTAATTATATCTGTATCTGAGTGTGATCATTGAACTAGTTACCTGTCCCCTTGTATTTAATTATAGTGTACAAAATGAGAAATTTAGTGTATAATTTAAATTAAAAGTGGTGTGCAAAACCTTACATAAATTGAATGTTACAAAATCAATTTAAAAATTTTAATCCAGAAATTACTATGTTGTTATAGAGTGTTCGAAATATTTCATATATCATGATGTCTTGATAGATTGTTAATAAAATTGTTAAAAGGATTTGGTCTTTGGAGTGGCTCCTTCTATCCTGTAGTCCAAGCCAACCAATCCAGCTTGAAGTGTGCCCAGTTGAATAATGGATAAGGCTATAGCAAATGGTTCACCCTGTTGGGCATTAGGCTCTGTATCACCAAGATTAATCTCCATGATATTTGAATAGTGATAAGGTATGTACATTACAGGTGTATATAGGATTCAAACTAGACTGAATGACAAATCTATGCATTGGGAAGAAAATATTTGAATCTCATAGCTTAAACGAAAGTGATATAACAAATATCTCTCTTTATAAGTGTTTCTAAATCAATTGCATATAATGTGTGTATGAATTATCATATATGTACCTAATAATATTGATGAATTAACAAAATTCACAAGTTCTTGCAATGGTGGTCTTTCATCCGAAAATAAAACAGTAAAACATTGAATATACACCTGAAACATAGGGGAAATATTTAGCTACTGTAATTTCATAAAAACTTGAATACTTTTTTAGTTAAAAGTAAGCTGTAATACAATACATTACATTAAGTTTAAAGATTTATTTATATTTTACTACCACTCCACCCCCATCTTCAAGTGTGTTAAAGAAATATTATAGAACCTAGGTCCATCTGGAATACTGTAGCTTTCAAATGGTACAAGAATTTTTCAAATTACTTTTTGCATACACACGAACTCATATTATTTGCACTCTTTTTTATAAAATATGGAAAGATGTTTATTCTTGAATATACCTGGCATATTTCACGTAGGCAATGCAATCGAGCGGATCCTCTTGTTGCGACATAAATATTTATCCTCAGAATGATCGCGACATATTTGGTTTCCACCTATGGCTTATAACCATGTGTTAAATTGTTCTCTGTCTTGTTCTAGAACCCATGAAGTACAGTAAGAAAACCTAAAATTAGAAATTGAATCGTAAGATCGAGGATCAAATTTAGCATAAACTACAAGTCTTTTAACAAGAAATGTATTTAAAAAGGTTACAATTAAACACACCTTCGCTACTAAAATATCCAGGTACACAACAATTTCTGCTGGATGACATGTTAACATGATGGTATTCAGTATATATAAGGTACTCTGTGGTCACAATCATCGTTTAGCGCCCCCTTTCCCTAAAGGGGGTCGCATCAGATGACGGCTTAGAGGCTCCAGGCCAAAGCCAACCTCGGGTGGTGTTTAGTGGGTAGGCCCCTAGGTTTTTCGGGAGTCCCACATAACCAGCGCAGCCAGCTGCGCTGGTATGCTATGAGCATTCACCACCCCCCTTCCCCGTTTTCCGGAGGGTAGCCCTATCTCCTTTGTCTGGGCGCAAAAAAAAAAACAAGCATCGCCTGCTGCATTACTACACAATCAGGCTGCTCAATCTTAGAACAAATAATGTGGAAACTCTATGACTATAATGAGGCAAAGATAGGGAACATGTCAATTTTCTTTGAACTTGCCTAGCTGTTATGATTTTTAATTTTGTAGTATAATAAAATCCACAAAATGGGGAGTATTACCACCTAAAAAATACAGATGGCACTGTTCCCAATATTACATGTTTGGTTTAATGTTCTCAACATCGATGTCGCTTAATGATACTTATAAATAATAGTGCTATAAAACATTATATAATATTATGTAGATATTCAAATAATACTATACATTAATATTTAATGTCGAATATATGCATTATAAACTGTAAATTAAATATTTCAATATTTTTACATTAACTATAACAATTCTTATAAGCGTATAATCTATAGCCTTTACCAACCAATAACTGATCAATTTCTCAACGTCAAATGTCATTTTAAATTTTTCATACTGATTAAATACCACAGAGTACCTTATATATACTGAGAGTTGTGACGAGCGAGTCATTTCGACAGTAGGGTAAGAGTGCCGTTAGCAATTACAAGGAATATTATTTGCTTAAGTGTATTTAATTATTTATAATTAAAAATTGGAATGTTTTCAAATTCCTTTTACATTACGGGCTAAATTGATCCAATATCTATATATTGGATATAAATATATATCAATATATTGGAATCATTTACGCTTGACGAATTGTTTTTTATTTGCCAATAGGCAAGGAAGGATTTAAGAAGGGTTGACGTTGTTTTAAACTAGCACTGGGTAGGTGGTCCTAGTTTTATCGTTCTATTGCCGTTAACTTAGCTTTACTGATTGACATCTAGAATTAATGAACGATACGGTTTGAGAATACCAAATTCGACATGCCGTAAGGACTGAATTGTGAAATGTATTTTAGTTAACGACTTGATCTCCATTTTTATGTATCTATCCATGTTCAATAAACTGGATGTTTAAAAGTGAACTCATTTAAATTGTGTTTGTCAATACAATCTAAGAACGAAGAGACTATTGACGATTTGGCTGTGAGAAAATTAATTCCTCCCACAGTAAGGCTGTCGACGGCAGAGGGCAGACTGATCGTTGGTTTCTTCACTTCCACGGAATGTATGGAGTCCATTTCTTTACAAAATCTAAGTATCAATGCTGAATTGTACACTGACAAATGTTTAATAGACGTGTCGACAAAAAGTTACCGTCTCACCGTAACCGCGGCTGCGCACTGCATGCTTACAACGAGCACTTACTTGGCAGCTGCTATGTGATTTCTCTAAAATAAAAAAATTGCTCAAGAGATACAAATCTCATCCCGAACATGAGCGAGCACCGTTCGAGGAAGCTAAGCGAGAGGTGTGTGGTAACCAATTGTTGCGAAAATTGGCGAGACGCATGAAAGTTTTTAGTAATAAGTAAAATTGTTTGGAAATATGCAACTAAATATAACATAATAAAAACGTTAGTTTATAACTCGAAAACAATGTAGGACTTACAAATAACTTTATTTTCTGTATTCGGAGAACTTTTCGATGCAACACATTTAATAATATTGTACGTAACGCGGGAGTTTATTTCAACTATTGTACGGAACACCGTACGTATATTTTTGTATACATACGCGTTATAAGCAAAATTGCTGCGCTTGCATCTTAGCGCGCTTATATATTTATGATTTATTGGAATAAATTTAGTGTACGATCAACACTCCCTGCGAGAAGTTTTCTTTATCATCCTCGCAACCCGTACATAGTTTTTGGTCCTTCGAGCCGGATATATCATAGTTTTTGGTCCTTCAAAAGTGAACCAGGACCTTCGCGCGTGCTTCAGTAAACTGGCAGTCAGACCAGAGCAGGTCTCCGTGAATTGTCAGGACATTCCTTGTGAGCTCGTGCGACAGGATTAGTACAGCATCGTTGCACCAGTAGCGGCAAGAACCTACATCATCGCATCAGCATTGGCTGCTGCTGCAGCGGCACCACAATCGGAGCAAGTAAAACATCGTCACAGGAGCAGCGACAGAGTTCAGCAACGCCGTCACGATCTACAGCGGGAATATATCAAGTAAGACTGTTCCTTTAGTTTGTTTGACAGAAAAATGGAAGAATTACTCATTCGGCAAAATGAGTTATTAGAAAGTATTAAGAAGATCAAAATCAATTTATGTAAAGACCCAGCGACGCGTATAAATCATGAGTATATTCAAAAACGTTTAAAGTCTTTAGATGCTCTCTGGGGAGAGTTCAAAGTTAATCATTCTAAAATTGAACCACGGCCAGAGCAGGCATACGATTATTTTAATAAAGATATATTTAAACAAGTTAGCGAATTATATCAAACAACACGCTTATTACTCTCTTCTTACGGCAAAGAGGAAAGGGCAACGCAGCCAAACGGTAAAGTTGATGAACTATTAGTTTTACAGAGAACGCATTTTAGGGGATTGATTAGGCAAATAGGTAATATAGATGTAGTTCAAACATCAGACAACTGGGAGCTGGAGGATGAGCTTCGCAGCATTTTTATTTTATTTTATTTTATTTATTCATAATAACACACCAACAGCAATACATACAAATATTTATACTTAGGTTCTACATCATATATAATAGGCAGGTATGTATGCCAATTATAGGCGTGACTAATATTGATTGAAGTACATATTATGGACTATAATAAATCAAAGTAAGTGGAATGTTATTGAAAATTTACACATACAGATCGACAACATTCTTCAAGGTGGGGATTTATCATATAAAGAGGAATATTCAGCGCATGAGATGTCCTACAAAGCAATCAAACGCTCGTTAAACAAGAAAATATCATCAATGGTTCACGTTCAGCAGTCGACTCCGCAGCTGGAGATACCTATGTACATTCACAGGTAAGTATAGTCAATGGCTGACTTTATATGACCTCTTCTCGGAAGCCGTCCACGAGAACAACTGCATCACTAAAGCCCAAAAAATGCAACACCTTAAGGGTAAGGTCAAGGGTGAAGCTGAACGCTTGATACAACATCTTCACATTTCTTCGGATAATTATGCCGCGGCATGGGAAATTTTAATACACCGATATAAACTCCTCAAGTACTCTTTAGTAATCAAATAGAAATATTTTTAAATCAGTCTATTGTAAGTAAGCAGTCATCATTCGAGTTGAAGCGTTTATATGACACCACTACTGAGTGTATTCATAGTACCTTGGTGTCGATACAAACTCATGGAATCCATTATTAGTTCATCTTCTTTGTAAAAAATTGGACCCTGAAACATACGGTGACTATAAGGAAGCTCGCCAAGCACCCCGGAAGTTGCCAACTCTGGCAGAGTTTTTATCATTTATTGAGGACAAATTTGTAGCATTAGAACCGATTGTTAATCAAACACGTAGGTCAATTTCACAACAGCCTACACACCAAAAATTTAAACAACCTCTTAATAATATTTTTTCTTATAATAAACATTACAATGGAAATTTCCAGAAAAGACATTTCCAAGCAAGAGCTACTTATACAGTTATTTGTCCGATTTGCAATTTGCGTCACGACTTATTCTCCTGCAGGAAATTTAGGAATATGACACCCGCTCAGCGACCGGTGGCAGTTAATAAAGGTATAAATTGTCTGTATAAACATTATGATGCCGAATGCATTTCTACGAAACGTTTCAAAGAATGTCAAGCGGATCATAATACATTACTTCACGAAGCTTTCGTACGCCCCTCACTCTCTTCACCTTCTGCTACCGTATCTAGCACAAACGCAATAATACCTAAACCGCAACTCAAGTCACAAAATACGCATAACATTAATCACGTGGCGTCGGATTGTGAGGAAATTTTGTTAACGACCGTTACCTTAAATGTATTATCCCAAAATGGTGCTTACATTACTCTTAGAGCTAACTCTACTAGATCAGGGATCGCAGATTTTTTTAATATCTGAGAATGCCACTCAATCGTTAGGGCTACAACGACGTCGGTATCATGCGTCAATCTCCGGCATAGGTCCTGTATCGAAGCAAAGTAGAGGCATTGTATCATTATATTGTCAATCGATCCATGGTGACTATGAACTGCAAACCCAAGCGTTATTAGTGGCCTCGGTTATCAATAATTTACCTAATTCATCTTTTAAACAAAAATCATGGTCTCACTTACAGTGCCTTAAGCTCGCTGACCCTTCTTATAATGTATCTAAACCAATCGATCTTCTTTTAGACGCTAGTATTTACTCAGAAATTATCATGAGCGGATTAATTAAGGGCCCAACTCAGGCTCCTATTTCTCAAGAGACCAAGTTAGGATGGATTCTATCAGGTAATGTGAGAAAATTTAATTGCTTTGCTGTTTTGAATAATTTAGATGAAATTTCAAAATTTTGGGAATTTGAAGATATATCTGAATCGTCATCCGACCTAACTAGGGATGAGCAGTATTGTGAACAATTTTATAAAAATACTACACGTAAATTACAATCAGGGAAGTATGAAGTAGGGTTGCCAATGAAGCCCGGATTTGAAAAGGAAATAGGGTTGTCCAGACCAAGGGCCATTGCACAATTTATCAAATTAGAAAAACAAATGTCTAGAGATCAATTATTTTCCGAACAGTATAAAAAATTTATTAGCGAGTATGAGTTGTTGGGTCACATGCATAAAGTGAATACTGTAAATAAAAACGCGAACATATTGCCTAAACATGGAGTTTGGAAAATTACGAGTGGTTTTCAATGCATCATCTAAAACTTCGTCCGGAAAAAGCCTTAATGACTTAATGTTCCGCGGTCCAAATTTACAAAATAATTTACTCACTCTTATTTTAAATTGGCGTAAATACAAATTTGTTTTAACAGCTTATATAGAAAAAATGTTTCGCATGATAATGGTACGAAGTAGTGATCAGCACCTTCAATCAATAATTTGGAGGAATACACCAGATAAAGCATTTCGTATATATTACTTGGCAACTGTCACTCAAGGGACGAACGCAGCTCCGTTCCTGGCAATGAGAACACTCAAACAGCTTGCCGAAGATGATGAAAAGAAGTATCCTTTAGCTTCAGCAGCTGTGAAATCATCGTTTTTCATGGATGATTTATTAACGGGCGCAAATACAATTTGTAAAACAAAAGAACTTTTGCAACAATTAAAATTAATGTTTTTAGGCGCTTGTATGAATTTGAGACGTTGGTCCAGCAATGAACAGGAACTCCTTAAGGACTTACCTTCAAATCAATTAAATAGTCCTTACGAATTTAAATGTTGCGAAACGAGAAAAACTCGGTCTTAAATGGAATCCGTCATCTGTCACTTTTGTTTTCTCTAGTCAGATAAGTTCCGGTAGTAAATGTTTAACAAAACGGGAGTTATTATCAGATATTTCGAAACTCTTTGACCCCTTAGGGTGGTTATTGCCTCTTACAATAAGGGCAAAATTACTTTTTCAGAAAGTTTGGTTATCGGGAGTAGGATGTGACGATGAATTATCAGAAAACATTGAAAATGATTGGTTCCATTTAAAACATGACATACAAAATATTATTAATATTGCCATCCCACGGTACTTAGGTAATACCGACACAAAACACCACATGCATGCATTTTGTGACGCGTCAGACAAAGCGTACTCTTGCGCAATATACTTAGTCACCAAGCAAGATAAGGGTGATAACACATCTAGACTAATTGTCGCTAATACCAGGTTGGCACCATTATCAAAAAAAGTTTCGCTACCCCGATTAGAGTTGTGTGGCGCACTTTTACTTTGGCAATTGATAATAAAAGTTCAGGAATCTATAGGATCATGTAACGGGAATATTTACGCCTGGAGCGATTCCATGGTGGTTTTAGGATGGTTGAAAGGGGATAATTCGAGATGAAAGACCTTCGTTGCGAATAGGGTGCAAAGCATAATCGCTATCATCCCGCCGTCATGCTGGCATCATGTGCGGTCGGAAGAAAATGCGGCAGACTGTGCCACTAGAGGTCTAACGGTAGTACAACTAACAGATTTTTCGTTGTGGTGAGAAGGGCCATCATGGTTAAAAGATTTTGATCATAAAACTATA
>PDGT01000084.1:202264-219543 GCA_003671415.1 Megathymus violae | reverse complement strand
TATATCAACCTCCTACAATTGAAATAAAAGCTAATGTACACACAGCCTTAGATCAAAATAACATTCATACACTTATTACTGACTCACTTTTGCAACATAGCTCTTTAACGCGAGTACTTAGAATTTTAGCCTGGTTATCACGGTTCATTATTCGAATACGCGATAAGCATAATTCACCGCATTGTTTATCATTAACGGCATTAGAGTTAAAGTCTGCATATAATTTAATCATTAAGGATGTTCAAACGCGTGAGTTTTATGACGATATTGAAAACATTAGGCGTAAGGGGCATGTGCACCCGAGCAGTAGAATTTATAGGTTAAACCCGTATATTGATGAACACGATTTGTTACGAGTTGGTGGCCGATTAGCAAACGCCCACTTGAGTCGTTCAGCAAAACATCCTATCATACTTTCCAATAAAGGTCGACTTACAGATTTAATCATTGATCGAGCTCATTTGAATACTTTACACGGCGGTCCACGATTGACACTTGCTTATATCCGCGACAAATTCTGGATAATAAGTGGGATAAGGACTGTAAAACACAAATTAAGAATGTGTGTTAAATGTCGTCGATGTAGTCATCATAATCGCCAGCCGATTATGGCTGATTTACCACAAGCGCGAGTGACACCATCGAGACCATTTAGAAGAAAGAAAAAAAGAAAGAAAGAAAATCATATTTATTCTGTCTTGTGTAACAAACAGTATTGGACATAATATATATCAAGATACAATAAAGACAGAAAAGGTTCGCACTCAAGCGTCGGCGTGAGGGAGCCACACCTGCCTGATATTTCAGTGCGACCCGAGCGTCCGAATAGTTCATACAAGCGGTATTTATAAATATATTTATAAGTGCTTACTACAGTTATTTATGCATAAGTGCTAACATAATAAATAACTGGATAATACATAGTTTACCAAACAACAACAACAAGTATAACAAAGCAATAAACATAATTACTTCATATTTAAACTTATCGGGTGAATGACATAATAATTTCTTCTGAATGCATTCAAGGTTAAAATTGCCGGCAGTGTGAGAATAATCAATATCCAGTACCAGTAGGAATAGGGGCTGAGGGTCAAAAAAAACTTGTCACCACATAAGACGAAAAGACCAAAAAGGTAAGTTATATATATATATCTATATCATATATATATATATATATATATATATCTATGTATGTATGTAAAAAATTAAGTATTAAAGTAATTTCTGTAAATTTATCAACTTATTTCTGTAAATTATTTCTGTAAATTAATCCTTTTTTTGTTTTTAGGTTTCGAATTGGAGGCGGCAGATTGTTCCAGCATTTAGTGGCGTTGTATTTAAAACTACCACGAAACGCAGCTGTGCTGTACCGAGGACATGATAATCTATAACTTGAGGCCCTAGTAATATGTGTAGTATTGATATATTTTGTCCATTGCAGTTTATCATATAAATACGGTTTATCATATCATTTACACACACCGGTGTCGCCTTCACGGGTCATATTGACTTAAAAACTAATAAAGGGCGTGGCATTAAAACGCTAAAAGGATATACCTGTATTTTTATCTGTTTAGCAACTAAAGCAATTTACTTAGAATTAGTTTCGGATTTGGGTACTACTGCTTTTATAGCAGCATTCCGTCGTTTTTGTTCCCGCCGTGGAACACCAAGCGATGTGTAAAGTGTTAACGGAACGAATTTCGTAGGTGCAAACCGAGTTTTGAAGAAAGAATACAAAGAAATTATTCACTCATTCAATAACTCTGACTTTCTTCGTAGTATCGGTGACTTAGAAATTCATTGGCAATTCAATGCACCAGCATGGCCCAGTGCAGGGGGACTCTGGGAGGCGGCTGTCCGTAGTTTAAAATATCACTTGAGAAGAATTCTGGGTGATCAAACATTAACATATGAAGAATTCGCAACCTTATTTTGTCAAATAGAAGCTTGTTTGAATTCAAGGCCTTTATGTCAACTGACTGAAAGCCCAGATGATAGTTATTTATCACCAGGGCACTTTTTGATAGGAGGACCCCTTCTATCGAGACCACATACAGAGCAACATGCTCTCACCTATCATTCCAGATGGTAATTAGTTCAGTCGCTAATGAAAAACTTCTGGAAAAAATGGTCATCGGAATATCTTCAGCAGTTGCATGCCAGAAGCAAATGGAGAAAACCGTGCCAGAACCTCAATGTAAACGATATCGTGTTTATCAAAGCGGGTACCCAACCTCCGGGTCATTGGGCCCTCGCTAGAATCCAAGAGCTACATCCTGGCAAGGACGGTAACGTTAGGGTCGTTACGTTGAAAACCAGCAAAAATATCATTCAACGTCCCGTTACCAAACTTGTATTGTTGCCAGTTTGTACACAGCCTTATAATTCAAAACAGCCGTCGGAACACGACACTATTAATGAACCATTATTATCAGCACCTGTTCGCCGCGCAATTCAAAACAATGGCACGCGGCCACGTAGTTTCGAGCAATCAAAAGATTTTTCTTATCATGTTTATTATTGTTCGCACTTACAACCGGTAGCTTTCAACAACTATCAAAACCATTTAATATAACGCATATAGAACCACAACAAGGATTTTATTTTGACAAAATATCCGATTTACAGTTCATTAGGGATAACTGGATTCTATGGAACTTGGGGCGGAAAGGTTCTCGAATGGCGACCACGCACCGGGCGACGCTCAGTGGGTAGACCCTCAACGAGATGGGCCGACGATCTGGTGAAGGTCGCGGGTAGCCGATGGCCGAGGGCAGCGCAGGACCGATCGTCGTGGAGATCCTTGGGGGAGGCCTATGTCCAGCGGTGGGCGTTGTCCGGCTGAGATGATGGTGATGATGATGACTGGAAGCTAATAGTTTATTACAACATGAGTACCTATTGGCGAGGTACTTCGGACATACATAATTACATCAATAGTTTACATGAAACTACCGAAGATACAGGCGTACAGTATGGCAACGTAATATTGCAGTTAATTAATGAAATAAAGGAAATTGAACATTATTTATAATATTGTTCTTCAGCATCTATATACAAACACACAAGCGTAGATTAATTAATGGCGTAGGATATGTAGCTAATACTTTATTCGGTGTTCTCGACGAGCGGTTCGCTGAACAATATAATCGAGATATTAAGCGAATTGCACATAATGAAAAGCATCTTTAGGAACTTCTTAAAAAACAATCTTCAATTCTAGAATTAGAATATGACATATTAAGGCGTAAAGAAGGTATAATGAATCAACAATTTGCGTCTTTCAATCGGCATCTTCAAAACGTGTCTGCAGAACTCAACCAGGTACGTCTGGACAATAAAAACGGTCAGTATATTATATCATCAACGTTAGCAGCTAATGTAATTTTATCCAGTCTCCGACGCATTCAGCAGGCGTTGATCGACACTGTCACCGATGTCCGTCAAGGTAAGGTTAACATGCATATTCTTTCACCTGAACATCTGGAACGTCAGATCAACATATCTCTAGCCATCTGCAAGGTGATACGGTGCTACCAGTAGAAATGTCTTCACTTTCCGATTTATACAACATTATGAAAGCTTCAGCAAGGATTCATAATGACTACTTAATTATCGAAATCAAAATTCCCCTTCTAAGCGCTGAAAATATGAATTAGATGGTATAGTTACCATCCCATACAGAAGGGACAGTAATATTAGCTATACCATATCTACTAGCTTTCCTTATATTGCATATAATATTCAGAAAGACACTGCGTTACTCTTATCGGATAGCGACATAAAGATATAGTAGTAGTAATAATAAGTAATCGTAAACTAATATGCTCATTAACTAAGCCTATTTATAATTTAAAAATAAAGCAATCACTGTGCGATTTAAACCCAGTTAGTAGGGAACCTGTTTGTTATCATGATGTAGTAGTTTGTAAAGATCGATGGCATAAATTGCACAACCCTAACTCGTGGTTTTATTAATGCTGCGAGGTATGTGGTTTCATAATATTTTGCTCATCAGATAGTACAATGATTTCCTTAAAAGGAAATGGTATCATACACCTACAAGAAGGTTGTACGTTAAAATCTGAGTCTCACTATTTACGCTCACAATAATTATGTCCAACAATTAAATATAAAACCAATAATTGAAGCCCCAGAGGTATCCATGCTCAATACGTTTGTGAATACGTCAACGTCAGGAGAACTTAAGTACTCGGAAGATCGAAACTTCATGTGGAATCAGCTGAGGGATCAAATCACGAGTCTAAAGAAACAGACAGACAGTCCTCTACAGAACTAAGCATACACGACGTTCACCATTATTCAATCATATACATAATACTGATGATATTCACTATAATAAGCGGTATCTTAGTATACAAGTACATCAAAAGAAGATGTTATCATTCGCTACGTGAACAACATCGAGTTTCGCGCCTCGAAGACGGCACGCAGCCTTGCGTGGGCGAGGTCAATCGCGAGAAGACGGCAGTGAGTGCAGTGTGTAGTGAAAGTGAAATAGAAATGGTGCACCTCTCAAAGTCAAAATCAGTGCTCAGTGTTGATAAGGAGACTTCTACAACATCTGTTATAACTCCACGTCCCCACGTTGTTTCTTTAACGAAGTTATCACTAGCGGACCTTAAATAGATCATGTCAACATTAATCAATTCTAACAGTAATCAATCAATTTGTTTTTTTTTTTATTTCTTGTGTAATATTATTGTAATATTAATTTTTATTTTTTCTTCTTATTCTTATTCTTTAAGTCGGGAGAATGTACGGAACACCGTACGTATATTTTTGTATACATACGCGTTATAAGCAAAATTGCTGCGCTTGCATCTTAGCTCGCTTATGTATTTATGTTTTATTGGAATAAATTTAGTGTACGATCAACACTCGCCGCGAGAAGTTTTCTTTATCATCCTCGCAACTCGTACAACTATAAAAAAATAATTGTTCTCATGAGCCCTTACACGTTCGCTCGCCATCGGCGCTCGATCGAATTAGTGTCTCTCTTAGAGCGCCTGTTGTGTAAATCTCTGGCTGTCTGGCTGTTGATTGGGACTGTTGCCACCGCTATCCTAGATAATATGTAATTGTAATTGATCATTAATTTATTTATTATGGTTGTCGATTTCTTAAATTGGCGCATACTGTGAAAATTTTCAATAAAATTAAGGAAAAGTGGCTAAAAAGTGCTGTAACTGTTAAAAAACAGGTGAGATGCATCTTCAGCATTGAAATATGACGATTAAACTTATTTTTAACCGATGCTTAGCCCGCGCCACCACGTGGCTCGTCAATGCATTTGAATTTGCCCGCCAAGAATAGACCGCTAAACACATTTCATGATTCACACATGTCATCCTTTTGCATTAGAAATCAAATTAAACCGAAAGCTTAAGAGGTTACTTTGTAATTTGTAAACATTAATCCATCAACTTTAAGAATTATTGATTAATTTGCTTTTTTTATATTTTAGTTCAGTAAATTGATTTATACGATAAATATAATCAAAATGTCTGTATACTCCGGAATAATACTTAATAGTATTATTTGGTAGCTAACTTTTCTAATACTTTCAGTAATTTTTGGTCCATTTCCATTCGGTCTTTGTGTCTCGTCATTTTATTTGTCTCATGCTCATCTCTTTGTTTCAGTCTTTTTCCTAGTAACGATGATAGTTGTTTTATTACTTGATTTTAGAATAAAAGTATTTTAATTATAAATAAAACTACCAAAAATTTATTTACTTTAATTATATTTACTTGAAATCGTACGTTGAGCTTCTGTGGGAGAAACATAAGCTAACATTGAGACAGCATTTTCCGAATCATGTAATTATTTCAGTCACCATTTTTAAACTTTATAAATTGCGCCAATTTTCTCAACGCCTACTTCGACCCAGCTCTCGACATGGGTCGTTGAGAGCTCGGCGTGAGCGGAAATAATGACGACATTATGAAGTTTTCATCGCGACCACAACGACTGCGATCGTCTTGTGGAAGGACTTATATACAATTTGGACGTTCTGAGCGTTAAGTGGAACGCACCCGTACTCAACTTTATTAATTTGACAATGGAACCTTACAATGTGTCAACTGTCAAGTAAAGTTTTATTATAATAGTTTTGCCTTGATAATCCAGTCATACTAAAGTATCAACTTGCTTTTTCATTTATTTACTCAGTTACATTTATCAGTTAAGTTAATTCCATATTTTGTCATTGTAATTATGAGTAAAAGCGAAATTATTATTCGACCTGCAAAAAAAGAGGACATGGTTCGTGTCGCGACGCTAATTCAAGTAAGATTGTGTTGAGGTTATGTTTACTTCAAGTTATGACGCTGGTTGTTGATTTATGTATAATTTTTATTAGTGGACTAGTTTGGATCTCACCTTAGTATTGTGAACGTGTCAGGTGTATAAATACAAATGAACAGCATTAACTCGTACACCTTAGTATGTTTCAAAACGAAATATATTTAAATTCGTGAAAATAAATGGGTATCATTTTATTTAACGTTGATTTAAAGAGCCAACTTTTAACAATGTAAATATAAGTAACAATTAAATTTTATTCAATTAATTAATTAATCCTTTTTTTTAACTAGGTATTAATAGCATAGGTACATTAAGTAAAAAAAAAATTAAGTAAAACAGTGATAATGGCTCTTGGATGGCCATAAATAATCACAATGATAATACTTACACCAAGATGTAATCAGACCTTCATTTTCTTGGCATTTAAACATTTTATTAATCACTTCACCTACTCTTCAACTTTTTCGTAGCTTCTCATTTTCTGGCCGACAATGCATCAGTGATATCTGGTCTCGTCAGTCTATGTCCATGGGTGACAGTGACCACTTACCATCAGGTGGCTTGTCTGCTCGTTTGTCCGTTATTAACATAAAAAAAAACCAACCCACCTTAAACTTAAACTTTTTGTTATGTAATAATAATTTTCAATTTTCAGGAACTTGCCGATTTTGAGAAAATGCCCAATGGTCCTAAAATAGATGCGAACGGTTCGAAACTGTTTTACTATTATTTTACTTGTGAACATTATCACTGGACCAACATTGACCTCGTTACTGTACATGCTGTTGACAGTACTGCAGCGAGACGGGTTTGAATCCACCCCTCCAGCCTTCAGATGTCTAGTAGCAGAGTTCCCGGGCAGGGAGCACGATGCGATAGTGGGCTACGCTTTATACTTCTCCACATACTCCACATGGGTCGGTCGCACCATAATGCTCGAGGACTTGTATGTGGCTGCTCGCGAGCGACGTCGTGGCATCGGGCAGAAGATGTTTAATGCTGTTGCCAAGGTAGCGGGGGTCATCTAGGTTAACTAACATAACTTTGTACATTGTTGAGCTGGGTCAGTGCCTTAATAACGGTGAAAAGAAAGTGGTAGTGGTAAAGGTATGGAGATGTATAGGTTGTGGAGTGTTGCGGGAGAGCTTATTTATAACCATAAAAAAGTAATATCAGTAGAGGATTTATGTTGATAGGCCGATAGAAAATTTATCATGAATGATTTGTTATTATTAATTCATTTCCATTACACATTCACAGCCATTTATGTACCTGTTTTGTCAAATGTTCTAAGCTTTTAATTAGAATAGGATTTTAAAAGCCACCCTTGCCAGTTCAATTTATCGATCGCCGAGCATGTTGCGGTATTTAATTATATCGGTTAGCCACCAGTACCTATAAACTCTTTATTCATTATCTACATGACCTTGTAGACTATTGCGGTTATCGTAAAATTATTTTTTCAACTGTAGCATACGATCGAGTGAGATACGATATATTCCAGGAAGCGATAAGTACGGGATGCTCTCGGCTCGAGTTCCACGTGCTGCAGTGGAACGACGCCCGGTCGTTCTACGAGCGCAAGGGCGCCGTCAACTTGACCGCCGGAGAACAGTGGTGCTACTACCGGCTCGCCGGGGACGCACTGAGCGCCGCCGCCGCCGCCGGCGGATACAAATTATAATTATAATGCTATCTGTCGTGATTTATTACAAGCTTTTATTTAACTTGCCGAGTTAGTATTCGGTGTTAGTCAGATCTTCGAAGGTAAAATAGAACTACTTCCTGAAGTCCGAATGGACTCAAATTTGTTATACTTGAGTATCTTCGGTGGCGATGCAATGGTGCCATGCAGCTGGTCTGGTGATGGAGTCGGAAGATGGCCGCAGGAAGACCTAAAATAAACAAGATATACCCATCGAGTTTGGGCTCCTTCGTTTTGTTTCGTTAAACAAAAGGAAATTGAGTAAGGTTCAACCTGAAAAAAATAATATTTAAAAATCATTTTTAAAAACAGGCTTCTGTTTAAATCTTCTAAAAAATAAAAAATAAAATTTTACATTAAATTGAACTCAGTCATTTATTACATTACACAATTAATATGTTATGAACGCTTGGACATTCATCTATTAGGTATTTTTTTCATAGATTTACTGATGTCAATGTCAATAGTCATATCGTATACCTGTGTATCTACAATGTACACGGTACATCGCGTGACTAGTTTTTATATCATATAAATTGTATAATGTAACAAATTGAGGATTTCAATAAAAACTTATTTTCAAAAATGTTTTATGTCGCACGAGTTCGACGCGAGCTCTCGTATTCTCAATGTGTGTGTGGCCGTCGAGTAACACTACAGACTCGGACCTGCCACTTTAAGGACTAGTAATTTACGGGTATTTCTTGCCACAATTAAAGTGCTGATAATAATCTAAGGGAAAATTGACATATTCCTGTGTTGCTTCACTTAAGAGCCAAACAACAGGATCAATCGTTTCACCACCCTGTGGCAACGCAGTGGCGCGCCCGGGAAGCGGCATCGCTACGTCGTGTGCGACTACGGGTCCAATTAACCTATTATCAATAAAAGCAAATATGTTCGTGCTCAGATATGTATTTCAGTAATGTTACAGAACTTTGTACAATATTACATTTTAACATAAATCCAACGAATGTACATAACGACCTTTCTGGAAAACTCTGCAAACATACATACCGTTACAATAAACCGTTGTTAACTAATATATTTGTCATTAACGCTACCTAATATTTACAACTATCGTAAATGCCATTTATTTACCTATATTCTAATACAGTTTAGTCCTCTTGTGAAACGTTTTCACCCGATCTTCAAATCGTAGTCACATCGGAACACTCCTGCGAAACCGTTAAGTATCGCATCGGTCACCGAGCTAGTTGGGCGATTTATTTTCTAGAATAATACATTCTTCATTAGTACCGACAAAGTGTTATCAGCGAACAACCGTTAGTTCCGTACGTCGCCGACAGGGCGATTGCGACACACCAGTTGTTCGTACAAAGAACGTGCACAACGCATTGGTAGATAGATATTACGCAGAGATGTGTTAAGGTGTTACAGTGCGTTGGAAGGATTTCGCAATTCATCCAATGTACACGAAACGTTTACTACGTAAGGGTCGTTACACAATATCGGTACGGAGCTTCAGTCGTCTTGTTAAAATAAAAATAACAGGGTTTAAAATATTACTGGGAGAACTATTCGAAGACAAAAACCGTAACTATAAAAATATACAAATATTGCAAATTGAGTTACGTTACAAACGCTATCGTGGAGATATTGTCGTTACCGTTTAGAAGACACCTTCCACCGCGGAACTTCAACTGATGATAATTCGTATTACATCACTAACTTAAACATCATCTCTCATTTATAATACGCTACTTGATCTTTTGATAATCTTATTGAATACCTAAAACGGCGAAGGAACTTTTTAATACTCCTATAATTATTTAATTCTATTCCGAAATATAGCAATACTGATCTTAAGGTCGGCAATGATCTGTATTGAATTATATTACCGAGCCACGCCGAATTTAATTTAGCTTTTCGACAATGACAACTATTCAGTCGAAATATATAAAATGTACCTCCGTATATCATAATTATTTACAAATTTGTCATTGTATTGTATAGTCATATAAGTTTAGGTGCGAAACTTTTGCCCAAATCATAAGTAGTTCCTGTAATACGCGATAATGACTTTAGTGAGTACTTAACGAAAATCAACATCTCAGAGCAAATTAAAACTGATCTTCACTTTGTATTATTCTTGTACGTTAGGTGATACATTATAGTTTTTACAACTCGAGATGTATTTACATCGCTCGAAGCCAATTGATACACGCGCACCAAGTTATCTTCCTCCTAGATATGAATTTATGTAACTATCTGAAATAGCACCGATTATTTTATTTACTCCATCGGCTATTTTAAAAACAAAACAATCGGAGAATATAATAAAATCGTGAGCTTCCTACAATATTCGATATTAGCCTAATTAAACGGACCATGAGACCGTACATGACACCACCGTCGCGCCACGGCAGGACGACCCTCGTCTCGCAGTCTTGTCATTTTCCCATGAACACGCTCCACATGTACCCACCACCCCACGGTGGGTTTACTTTTAACAAATATATAAATAACAAAACTGTTAGTAATAAAGTCATAAATTAACACTTGCCGCTAGTAGCAAACGTTCCATATTAGGTAGTGTGTTAGTTACGATTTATCCAGTAGCTCGGGACGTCCGGACGGCCGGTGGCTGAGAATCGAGTCAAGATTATTAAAGACTAGCTTTCACGGATTCATTCGTTTCACCGTGCATATAAAATCTACCGTTAAATCGAACATCATCCGGTACCGAGCGACAAAGCGTCGCTGCATCCGTGGCCGTTGTCCCGCCGGGGGCGGTCCGACGTACGACCGGCGGTATAGGTGCTCGTTCGATCTCACCACACTACCAGTACTACGCAGGACTACCGGACGAGATCCTTATTTGTAAATATTACATAACAATAATTGCTTGTTGGAACAATACCATAGCTGTACCGATCGTCTGTAAGGAAGATAAGCCTAAAACGGGTAAGCGTTTTAAATTTCGTGCCTTTCCCATTACTTTCAATGTGTGTATGTAGAACGATGGCGCGGGAGCCATCCAATCTCAGGCAGTCTCCAAGTACGGCACGGAACACGCGGTTGCAAGGTAACTTACAATTTTTTTTACATGAAAGAAGTTAATGCTTGACAACAATCCCACCTGATGGTAAGTGGTGATCAAGTCTAAGATGGCAGTATGATAATCAAAGATTTTTGCTATTTTTTGTAAAATAAAATATAAAATTTGATTTATGATTAGTCGATTTTGATTCGCTGGATGTATTTGCTAGTTTGGTGATAATATCTTGTTGTATTTGTATCTTCTTAGCAGTGATGTGATTTGTAACCTGTTATTTTGGTTTTGAGGTTATAATTGTGTGAAATTAAAGTGTGCCTCTGGGCAAATCGGGTATGTAAAACGGGTACTTGATTTGCCCTGGTACATTTTGCACATATACCGTTTGAGTGACATTGTTTGTTCTTATTTTGTAGATGGTCAGTAAGTATAAAAAAAACTACAAATGCATCATAGGGTGAGAAAACACTTTAAAAAGAATCTAAAAATCTGTCAATGTAGCTGCCAAAAAATATGGTATCAATTTGTCAACAGAGACACATAAAAAGGGATCACCGAGAAAAATCCGTAGAAGATTTCTACCAGTTTTCACCGAAGCTCAAAAGTTAGGTCGAGTATATTTTTCATATTGATAATTTATTTGTTGGACTGAGGAAAAAAATTATTTTTGGAATTATTCTTCCAATATGCTGAAAAAAACTAAATAAACCATCCAATCAAAGGCAATGCTGCAAGTAAAGATTGCATAGGTTTCAGGGTACGACATCCTGAAATCATGGCGCTTGCAAGAGGCGTCAACAGACCACAAGTTGAAAGATTCTTTGATATTCTTGACATGTGTCAAGAACAATTTCTAAGTAATAAATATATATAATATTAAGGCCGACTTCTAAATTTTAATTTGGTGTTAAAGTTGATTGATCTCATTATTTTTGCTTCTACCCGTTTTGCCCAAAAGCCTTACCCGTTTTAGGCATCCCCCCAGGGCAAAACGGATTATTTTAATGTTTTATTTTTTGATACTCATCGATTATATTGAAGATATTTTTTTTAAATTTAAGACTGATTTATTAAATTTATTTTAAGTAGGGAACTATGATAATTAAAATGAAAGTAAAAAAAATATTTTATAAACCTCTATTTTTGTCATCTAACCTTAGCTTACCCGATTTCGGCTTATCTCCCCTACTCTAAAGCGTACACCGAAACTTATAAATGATCCTATTCTAAGTTGGCGCTCATACTACAACAAGAGATGTTTCGTACTGCTGTGTGGTCATATTTATTTAATGATGTATCTAATGTTTTTCTAGTTACGTATTTTATTAAGTTACATCGTGACAATACACCTGGACACGTGCCCGTTCACATGAAAGTGTACAGTTAATAACAGGACACACTAATGACCGGCCAGGGCTCCTTTGGTCTCATGGCACAGTGTATCAGTTGAAACACTATATATCTAACTTTAACTTACCAAAACAATAGGTACACCACCGAAACAAGTCCAATTGTATACAGCTACGCGGTTCGATAGCTTATTCCAAATCTAATCTAACCTCGATAAACCTATCTGTCTACAAGTATTGAAACTGCTCGATTAGTCCCGCAAGGAATGGGGGCGGCGTCCCGGCAGCGCGAGGGGTGAGTATATCCCGTCGGGCCCGTGCGGACCCCGGCGACAGGAGGGCGCGCTACGTGGACGCCATGAGCTTGGCGTGTGCGGTCACGTTACGCTGATGCAGGAACCCGCTGCCGTCTTCCTCCTCTCCGTTGCTGAGGCCGTACTGCAATTATATTGCGAGTTAACATAGTTCAGAACCTAAGGCCGCCGTCGATTACTTTTAAAGGTGTTTATTAGAAGCATGAACGTTTTTTTTCGGAAGCTGGGAGTGATCGTGTCAGAAACATCATCGACATATGACGGAATTCATGCCAAGATCGATGTTTCAAGCGGGTGCTGCGGTCCCGTCCTCACCTGCAGGGCGTGCAAGTAATGTTGATGCGAGTGGTACGGTGCGGCGGACGCGTGCGGCGCGTAGCTCTCGTAGCCGGCGGGGGCGTTCGGTTCGCTTTTGATATTGAACAGCGACGGGTTAGCCAGAAACGAGCCCGCATTCCCCACGCCCACGCCCACGCCCATGCTCGACGCCGAGCCCAGCGCGTACTGTCCGCTGCCTCCGGGCAAGTGCGTCTCCCGGGAGGGTTTGCTCGTGTGGCCCATCGACGTCGTTAACGGGAGCGGGACTTCCGCTATGCTCGGCTTGCTCTCTGCGTCGAACGAATTCACAAATTAATGAAAAAAAAGGATTGAAATCGTTGTTATTGCATTTTTTTTATCATGAAGCTTTTCCGTTTTGCCCAAAAAGCGAACATGTTCGTCCCGATCCTTAGGAGTTTCACCTTCCCATTAGCCAGTGACAGTGGCACCCGTTTGCCATTTAACTTCATGTAATGTAAAGACGTACGTACTTAGCGATGCCACATATTTTTTTCTAATAATCTTTCACTTCCTTCTGTTTGTCATAAGAACTGTATAGCTTACTTTCTCTATATATAATAGGATACACCTCTCTTCGTATCTTCAAAAGCTTCATTAAGAAATATTACATAATTATTATTTATTATTTCTACTACACAGTGTTACCTTTATTCTATTGTTCTCTATGTTAATTATCCTGTTTTCTTACAATACCCTAATGTGGTGTCTCGGTATATGTGAGTAATATGGCATCGAACCGTTCTCGCATCGCTTTAGAAAACGTCCGCGTTACGTTTAGAAGGAGCATCCGCATTGTTAGTAGAAATGGATTTTTCTAGTTCTATGAATTGGAAACAAATAATTTATATAATAGCTGCACCCAGGCAGCAAAAATTATATTTACTACCCCTGTTAATAAAATCCTTAATCAAGTAATATGGAAATTATTAAAATTTAATAATTTTATTTCCTATTGCGCGGGAAAAGATTCGTTTTCCGAGATGAAGAGTGTCCTATATTGTTACCCACAATGTAAGTTCCCAATGTGCTCGGTACCATCCAAACCTGTACCTACAGTAGTTTTGGTTTGATACGTGGTCGAACACGGATACAAAAATTACTAAAAATATTTTTTAATCTCTACACCGATAGCAAAGCCTACCTATATTAAAATTTATTCAATAATAGATACCCTGTGCAATGCTATGTTCGTAGAACTAATTCTAAGTCTTATTTAATCTATTGTTTGCAGACGTAATGATTGGTTCCCGAAGCGAAGAAAATATGGTTTCTAGTTTAAAGTAATATCTACCGAATGATATCTAATTTTCCCATTTATGAATATATATTATAATGAAGGTGGCCGTACCTGCACCATCGATGCCCGGGGAGCTGTGATCGTCTTTCTTGCTGGAGTCCTGGTTGGGCTTCGCACCATTCGCAGATTTCTTCGGTTTGCGTTTCCGTGTTTGAATACCGTCTTTCCTCATAGCCAATGGTCTGGAAAAGGAGAAATAAATCGTAACATACCATATTTCGAAACCGGTATTTTGTATAAGCCGTCGAATTGAAAACAAGAAACACTTGACGGACTATCGTGGGATACGTGTTTAAGAGTGGAGCCAAATAATTTAAGATTCGAACACTATTTAAGTTCGTTTTAGATTAAAAAATACTGGGAAACTAACATCCGTAGACGTGTTTTAGCTTTCCTCTAATGAGAATGATGAAGACTCAGCGCAACGATGGCATTTTTTTATAACAAAATTAATTTAATAAAGAAGTATTGAAGATACTTATGTGTAAGATTTCATTTCGTAATTTGTAAGTTGCCTACCTGCAGATTAATATTTTCGTATGGAACTTTAGATCTAGTACATCTCCTAGTGTATACACTTATAACCTTAAAATTCGGAAGAGGATATTTTTACTATCCTCCCTATCATGCGGTTAGTTCCAGTTGTAATCCTATAAGCACTTCTGATTTATTGAAGTTGTGCGAATTAGAACAAAAAATCCATTGGTGAGATGAAGAACACTTCTTGAGGATACTAGCATTACGTAATTTGCACGGGCTCCATGATGTTCTGCACAGCTGTGTAGTTTGCCAACCCGTACTTTGCTACAGCGCAAGATCTTTCTTCTCATTTTATTTTATTTGGGAAACAGACAAGTTTTACAATCATAAACAAAATGCTTTTATTACGAATATAATACATTTGCGTACATTTTAATGCGTAATGACGTAAGAACAAAGAAAGGAATAAACAAAAAAGTAAGATCATTTAAAAATAAAAAAAAGGTTAAGTCTAATACTCGAGATTAATATTTAGAAACATAAAAATACAGTCGATTCGAGAAGGAAGGTAATAGGTAGGCAAGCAGGTAACCTCTACTATCATGCATGTATCATTGAGATTGGAGTATGTCGGATTGATACAGCCCAGCGTCCTCCAACGAGAGCAACCTTTCGTGATAGTTATAATATTTTTATACGTGTACCAACGAGGCTGGGTAACGTAAATCGTGAATTACCTGTTGATTCCGTGGAGCTTGTAGTAGAGGCCGCAGGCGTTGCAGACTGGTTCACCGTCGTTGTTCCGCCGCCACAGCGTGGTGTTCCGCGAGCCGCAGTTGGTGCAACACTGGCCGTGGCGCCGCGCCGCCGACTGGAACACGACATGCTACACATCGCACACTGCCCCCGCACACGACACACGTGGAACGAAACCAGCACGTCTCGACCGAACCTCATTCTGCACCGTTTCCTTTCACATGTGACAATGTAGTTTCACTAGGGTCGGGCTAGGAGTGTGTTACGCGATAGGTAACGTGACAGGTCGGCCCTCCTGGTCGACGACTCGTTAGCAGATACTTCATACAATTGAAAGACATAGGTGAACGATTGTCGGTCGATTAAAGATTAGGTATACGTGCTACATAAGATACAGACCCAAATTACCAACCCAACTATGTAGTGGTGTCAGTGAGTTGTGTGCTGTGTGTGAAGATCGACAGAGGGCCGGAGGCAACAAACCTCTGCGTAAATGTTGCTGTTTATTTATATTTAACAATAAAACTCGTTTTATTCATTTCAGAACGAGTAAATGAAGTAAAATATTTTATCTAAATGTATTTATATATGTATGTATATATATATATATATATATATATATATATATACATACATATATATATTTAAAAAATTAATATCTAAATCTCATACGAATCTGACCGTAAAGTGCTTTGTTATCGATTTAAGATGAATGTCAAATGCAAAAGTATTTACAAAAGACTTAGTTGAATTTAGTTCCATAGTTAACATTATTACCATCGTCCATAAGGGTGTAGGTATAAAATAAGTATAGTGAGCGGATTTTAAAAGCGATTATCGGAAATTTGGATGCTTTTGTCACAATAGGTAGGTACCTAAAATTTAAATATACACCCATGTATCTCTGAGCGGCGACTAAATCAATTATTAATATGCTCAATTTAGTGTAGACTCCAACATAACCTACGGAGGTATACGTCAATATGTATTTAATAAGTATAGTTCATAACGAGAACATTAAACAGCAGGTAAATGAATTGAGTTATTTAAAATGATTGTAATAGTGCATTGAGATTGTTAAAGAATTAAATTAAATAAGAAGTCACTTTATAGTGAAGGAAAGTGTACGATTACCGCCCATTAGCTCGCGTTAGTGCCAATAAAAAGGTCGGTCACGGAGAGAAGTAAGTATCGGCATTGCAATGTGTAAATTTACCGATCGATAAGCGAATTTCCGTCACCATGTTAACTATTCTAACAACACGGAGCTGATAAGACAGAAGATATATTATGCGCGTGCCTTCTGGCGCGGCGCGCACCGCCGTCCAATGGAGGCCCCGCCGCGGCAGGCGGGGCCGCGCGCCATTGGACGGCGTTACCTGCCGCTATAAAATATATATTCATGCGTCTCCGAGATAGCCCATCACCGAGTCACCGAGACACCGAGATACCGACTCGCGACTCCCGCGGCGAACGCGGAAGGTTCAAACTCGCGCGGTAGCCGGCCGAGTCGCGACGCGTTCGATAGAGTGAGGTGTCGCGGCGATCTCTCACGGGGAACTCGCGGGCGACGAGAGGCGATGAGCGATCTCAGAGGCCGAGGCAACCGAGTGGGAGCGGTAGCGTGTAGTGTCTAGCCCGGGAGCGGCGAGAGAGAGCGCGAGGGAAACGTGCGGGGGGAGGC
>PDGT01000084.1:180811-202257 GCA_003671415.1 Megathymus violae | reverse complement strand
GTGGGGCATGCATGCACTAGTCTACACGCCACCGACTCACCTTCTTCATGCCCCTGGCCATGCCCTCGACACTCATCCATCGCTGCACGGAGCCGTCCTTATAGAAGCGGGTGAGGAGCTCGGCGTCGGCACCTGTTTGCAAAGAGAGCGTTATAGCGGCGCGTTGGGGAACTCACCAGCCGCTTGCTGGGCTTGACGAGAGGACGGTTCACACCGTTGATCTTGTGGTAGAGGCCGCACGCGTTGCACAGGTAGTGGCCGGTGGCGTCGCGCCGCCACAGCGGCGTGTTGTTGGCGCCGCAGTTGACGCACTCGCGACCTTCCTCGAACGCCTCCAGAGAGCCGCCATCTGCGCCAGCACCTCAGGTCACCACATTCATACAGATACGTGCGTCACACACACTACTCGCAAGTCGCCCACATTCTAAACTACATTTGTAACACTAACTCGTGAAGTAATACCTAACAAGGCGACTAATTTTATCTACGGTGCCGATACCAGCAGATTGTTAACCGTGCTGATTGTCATAGACCCTAGTGTTAAGCCGATTTCCTATAAAATTTAACGAGAGTTATGATGCTGACACACTGCCGACCGTGCCGTCCCTAGTGAACTGAGTTTGTGAAGTTTTGCCACGTTCAATTGTGACTCATCCAGAACCTATGTAGCCCAAGTAATTAGAACAACATGCGCACACCGTCGCACAATAATTAATATGTAGCTATTTAACAATAATGTTTCGTAACAATAATGCCCTATATGTTTCTATTTGTACTAGTAACTTAATCGTCACGAAAACGAGGTACCTAATCGAAAAATCAGAAAGCGCTGTGAATTGTTTGTGCAGTCTCTGTTCTGGTGGTGTGGGTCTAAATGTTCCAGTCCTGTATGAAGGTATATGCATATTTAGATATTAGGTACTTATCACTCGATCCTGAGAAGAAAATCTTTGCAAGGTATCCAAAGTTCCTCACAAAGTTCTCAAATCGAGTGTTAATCAATGACACTGACATGACACTATGCCAACAGTGGCAAGCGTAGGAAATTAATTGTTTAACTGTGTTATGTCCGAGGTGATGGTCGCATCTGGGCTGTGGGCGAAAATAGGTTTAAAAGGGCCTCGGCGGAATCCCACATATTTCTTGAATTGAATAGTGTCAAAGAGTATCTTGTCAATAAGTTTTTCTTTTCTAATTCTATTTACAGTTGTGTTGCGGCGGTCACAAGGCCATCGAAATGACATCGGTACGGTTCCAGTACGTACTTACTGCTACTTTAAACCGATCGTGAGTTTCGTGCAAGAGACTACACGTTCCGATGTATCTAGGTTCATGACGGAGTTGGCAGTGACCGTTGCCGACGTTCATTTGAGTCCGTTTTTCAAATTTGTTTTGTGGCCGTAGTGGCCACTTCATATTTCAGCGATAGTGAAAGCTTTCTTCCTCGTGCTCGATAACCAGAGTCCAATCGCGATGTCTGCGCGGAGTGCACTCGGGCCGCCTGCGGCGTGTCGCTACCGAGTCGATTATCCGTTATCAACGTTCCGAGAACGTTAACAATAACAAGCCGGCACACGGTAGGTACCTACCGTCCTGTCCGCTATCGGCGCGCTACCACGTTACCGCCAGCAGCCGTGTTTGCTAACCTCAATCCGTTTATTTCATTATTATTTATTATCTAGTGCTAGGGCGCCGAAAGCACGCATGCCGCAATCCTCGCGGTAAAGGTGCCTGACTGGGTGTACTCATTCTCAGTACTGATGTTACTTATTATATCCACAAGCGGGAGACAACATGTTGTCCAAAGCGCGGTGATAGCGCTACAGGCGGTTTATCGTGGTCATAATTACTGCTTATAATTATCCCACTGCCGGGCGCGAGTCTCTCCTCACGATGAGAGGGGTTAAGGCCGAAGTACCTCACGATAATCGAATGCGGGTTGTTTGACTTCACACACCTATGAGAACATTATGGAGAACTCTCAGGCGTGCAGGTTTCCTCATTAGTTTACGTTCAACGAAGTAAGTGATAATTCAATCAATTCAGTGATAATTTGCGATTCTATAAAGGACATACAGACAAACATTCATATATCTGTTCATACTTTGAAAAATAAGAGGTGCGTGCAGGTTTCGAACTCGAGTCTTACGTGCGGGAGACAAACGTTCAAACCGCTAGGCTATCACTCACTTTGTAATTAGTGTTTAAAGACGGGTGTGAAATAAATAAAATTATTAACTAAACGATACCTTACAAAATAATGTTGAAATTAAAAAATTATAACAGAGTATTAACGATAATAACATAAGTATGTGTGTGTACGTACGAGCCTAGTGATGTGTAATCCAATACACACAATAACAGTATTGTATAAATACACGTACATCGAGTGCGATCGTACGTGTAGAAAATGTTTATCTAATTGTAAAGTACATAGGTAGCCGGTGACGTTATCAGTGGTGGTGGTCGTCGTCGTCGCAGCGCGGCCGTGCGGCTGTGTGTGTGGGATGTCGGTGTGACGCTCGATCGTCGTACTATAACATGTCGACGACAGGATATGATCATTGTTATCCTCCTAGTTTTATTTTTTAATCATCGTGTAATGTACATTTTCACGTTTCAAGTGCGTACCTAACATTAAGGTCATACTTCAATCAGGACTATAACTTTGGACATTCCAGTTGACACTGACATCTGGTCGAAGCGCTGGAGAACCACGGGCGGTGCACGACCATCGGCGCCGCCGTGTTTCTCACATATGAGGAAGAAAACAACACTAGGACGCGCATCGAAGCGAGCCGGGCCAGTGGTACTCGTACCACCCTATAGGGAGCGGTGACGAAACCAATTAATGTGAAAATGATTTTTAACAATACAAAATTAAATAATTAGAGTTAACTTTGTGTGACACTAATGAATTTTCATAATAATATATACCTACTTACTACCTTCATAATATACTCGCAAATTTGAATGTCACCTGCAGTTTTACCTGAACTCCATATCGGTTAAATAACCGCAAGATTTTTGACTCTTACGGAATTAATCGAGAAACCAGTTTTTTACCTTATTGGACCTTTTTTTGGTAAGCCGTTTACCAATTAACACTTGATAAAAAGCCTATTGACATGAAAACTATAAGCTGTGAATCATTGTGCTACTGGCAAAATTAGGTTAACACTTTTCATAGGAGAGACAGGACCGAAGGTAGAATTAAGTGAGTGAGTGTAATTAGTGATTTCTGCCACATCAGCCATTTATTGATTCCAAACACCTACTTCGTTACCTATCTACTACATACCTAGCTACCTCGATGTGTGAAGGCGGGCACTTGCCTATGCGTAGCCTTTTAGAATTTTGTTCGGCAATTGAAACATGGTGGTTAGAAAGAGAAGTTAGAGATTTGGGAAAGACTTTCTGTTCACGGACTGAATTATCAGTACACGTATTGTTATAATACTCATACTTATTCGTGAAATACGTGTTCGTTTGTTAAAATCGTTATATCCGGTTCCCTTTATTTAATTCCTGAAAATATAATTCCTCACTCCTTCCCTCCTTTATTCGGCGAATGCAATTATTGAACTTCTTCTTATAGATAAAATTTACATCAGAATATAGTTAGATGAATATAACCGTACTGGCTGTTAGTGGGGTAACAAGTTTGGAGCCGATCACAGCTATCACACGTCGTTTCGTAGTCAAATATAATTTTGAATATGACTTCAATCGGCAAAGATGTTACTAACACTAACAGAGTGGCTCCCACGCCGGGCTCCAGCCGCACTTCTCTCGCCGAGTTGATAAATTACCAATATATACTAACCGCGGGATGAGAGGACAATATACATACATACATATAGAAAATTATATTGTCACAGTGTGCGTCATCGTTGCCGCTCCATATTGTATTTGAAGCCAACCTCATTACCTACCATTTGTATTATTTGCGATGATTATATGAATAATAATATGAATCATTGATTCTAAACCCAGCGACTTTTCGACTCGACAATTCGAGGGTGAGATATTTAAGTACTTCTACCTCTATAAAACTTATCTAAGGGTATCGCACTGATCAGCATGAGTTTCGTTCAAGAAGCAAAGGTTATCCTGAGAGGAATTTTATAATGCCCATAAAATTCTACCAGGAGCGAGCCCCACTCCGCTACGCTTCCCCCTCTAGTCGTAGCCCGAGTCGTCGAGCCTATAGCATCTATTTCTATCGTGTAATCTGGCGACAGTAGTGTTCGCACCTTAAAGTTGCCGTAGCGGTAAGCCTCGTGGTTCAGTAGTGATTATCACAGATGTACTAAACTCAGTATTGATTGTAATTCCCGAGGACAAGAAGAAACCGTCGTCCGAGACAGTCGCGGCCCGACCGGCGAGATCGCGACACGCCGTGCGCCGACCGAAACGCATAGTTGCCGTAAGCCACCGTTAAACCTCTGCAGTGAATGATTATGTTTAATTTTATCTACGGATGTATTTAAAGGACGTCGTATGTTGTAGGTATCGTTAACAAGAAGTACATACATACTCGTATACTAATGAAATATGTCGACGTGGTGTGTTATTGAATCGATATGGAAGCAGTGAACCGACGCAGCCAGCCCACGTCGAGCGGCCAGTGCGGCCCGAGGAGTGTGTAACGGACATAAAATATGTTTTAACTGCTAGCTATACAGTTAAGTTCTCCACGGTGCTATTATGAGGTGGTCGCTAAGGTGTTGCTAGTCTTGAGGCAGTTCCGAGGTGGACTTGCTCATTGGTCTCGATATCCATCGAATTAAAAGACGTAACGGTGATCTCGGACCGGACCGACCGTGCAAGGGACCCATATTTACCGTAGGCCGGCGGTCGCTGCAGCGCGTCGTACGGCGGGCACCAGGAGCTCATCACCACGTTCTGCCCGTACAGCCCGCCGGCCACGCCGCCCACGCCGCCCACGCCGCTGCTGCCTGTCCATGACAACAACGTCACGTGTTAGCTGGTACATAACAAGCATTTGTGAATCCGTTGTTCCTCCACAGATCTCCTAAAGATAATATGATTATAATTAACCTAAGAGCAATTTAACCTACTCGTAGGTACCGTACAGTAGGTTGGAATTACTCCGCAACTCTTTTGATAATGATTCAGCTCGATCATATCGAATTGGCTTCAAATTTTACGATTTTTAAGTTCCGGATTTGATTAGACTGGTTAAAGCTTTGGGTCATCTCAAAATTTGTATAGTATATATACAATAAAACTTAATTTGCACACAGAACATACGAGTACATATAGATATCGTGCAAACGTACCTAAACCCATGAATCACAATCGCTTCCTTAAGCTCGCGGCGATCTCAATGATAATTAGTGGATTTAAAAAATATGGAATTATATCAATACTTACCCGAATCGGCAGCGTTTGTCAGTCAGTCTGTCACACTTTGTATGCTTCATTTATTCTATTTGAAAACTAGTTTCTTAAAGATCAGCTGATCAGTTTCAGGAAGCGTGGTTTGGGACGGGGAAAAATTGAGTAATTTGCATCATCAGAGCTGAGGCGTTGGAAACCTAAGTTCAGTAACAAACGAAAAGCTCCCACGACACCATCGATAGGTATCTGTTATGTCTCATGCAGCCCGGGCCCCAGACACCGAGAAATGCTCCTGCAGCAGCCGGCGAACACTGGAGCAACGCACAACGACATGACAACGCAATGCCAGGAGACCTCTCTCGGTACTGTTCCGGTTTTTTTTAATGCACAAATAACAACTATACATATAATAAAATTGTAACTGATCGCTTTCTGTACATGATGGATATATGAGAAAAACAATTATTAGGGGTCTTTATATTTCAATAAAATATTATATAGCAATAGCAATAGCTACTGGTATTATATACAAATATAAAATAATATATAAATATAAAAAATATAAATATGCAATAGCTATTATACAAAATATTATATAGCAATAGGACCCAATAAAATAATGATTAGATATTTTGCCTGTTTGTTTGTATGTCTGTTTGACTGTGCGTTTGTGTGCGCTAATCTCAGAAACGGCTAAACCGATTTCGTTACGGTTTTCACTAACTTAATGTAGTACGCATCACTTAATATTTAAAGTTCGTTTTATCTCAATCCGTCTATAAAAAAAAAGTTATAAATGAATTTAAAGTAATATATATATATATTAAACGTTTTGTGTTATAAACACATGGGTACACGAGAGATAAAAATAAGAGAGATTATTTTTTTGTAACACCATGTAGATATACTAGCACTAGTCGTCGACAAATATTTGCTAACAATTGGTTACTGGCCGTGGATAGTGAGAGCTGGAATTTTTTAAATTGGGATTTTGTTATAATAATGTGATTCACCTTTTTAAATTAACACGTTTGGGACGAAAAAAGTAATACTCTATAATAATACAATGTCGATTTGGAAAATTACATTTAATAAAATAAGTAATTACGTACTGCAAACAGAAGATTAGATATAAATTAATCTTCTATATGAAGATACACTAACAACAAATAGTGAGCCATTGTTAATGTGCTGAATCAATTTGTGAAGTAATTAATCATCGACGCGATAGGATGTAATATCGATATCGATATTGTTGTTATAATTATATCACCAACACCACGGGGAGGCCCGGTGAATCACTTCACACGTTCAACAAGTACGAGTGCGAGTAGGTACTTCGGCGTTCATTTTATTATCTCAATTCATTGCACGTATCACGAGTTACTTGATCAAACGAACGGTGTAACAAAACTGATCAAACCGCTCACTCGGAACAAATAACAAGTCGGTGGTGTATCAAACGGACGGTAGAGAGGTACGAGCGGAGCGCTCGGAACGAACCTGCCAGCACGACATTCCGCCACCAGCCGTCCGCTATCTCAGGTATATGGATGGGTATCCGCACGGCGTCCGTGGCGTCCATCGCGTCGGCGGTGAAGCGCGGAGGAGACGGTCCCTAGCGGCGATCGGAGCGACCCGTCGGTCAGAGGTCAGGGCGCGCACTGCCCGCCGCGCGCTGCCCGCCGCGCCCGCGCTCATCCTCATCTTATCGCATGTGATTCAGTGTTGGTTGCGCTATGTGTGACGTCCTTACACTCCGACCCCTGGGTTAGTGAGTTGTCAACGTCTAGATTTTATCAAATCGTTCGTATGAAGCCGTACATACTCACGACAATTGACGGATTACGTTATGTTTATGTTAATATTTTTATTTTATAACGACCGGTAAATTTCGGTCGGTTGGCCTCGCGCGCAGGAGTGTTCAGATTGAAAATTATATATATCTTACAGTTTTCTGTTTCCCATCGATATTTAAAGATCCATAAATTTCATCTGAGTTTTCCCGTTAAACTACGAAAGGGGTATTCGTTTTTTATTCGGCAGGGTTTCGTATATTCCTATTAATATTATTTTAAACTAGATAATAAAGTATCAAGATAGAACACTCCACCTTATTCGATGATATCATTCATCAACGTTTTTGTCATATTGTTGTGAGTGGTTTATGTTAATAGTTTTATTCACTTTATGTTATCACTAGCGACCCGCCGCGACTTCGTTGCGGTTGAACAAATATTGCCTGTGTCCAACCGAAATAATGTACCTTTCAAATGGTAAATAAATTTTTCAATTAGGTGCCGTGATTTTGGAGATTACCTTCCGTACAAACTCACAAATTTCGCTCTCTCTCCTTACAATATTAATATAGACATATGTAATAGCCTAACGGCATGCGCAAGAGATCGACGACATTAAGCAACGTCGGTTGTTATCATCGAATAGTAGTCGTTAAGCTTTGTCGGAGCAACGGGCAGGTGGACGGTCGTGCCGCAGGACGCTCGGGCCAGAGCCGAAACCGTCTTTCCTACCATTGAGTCTGGGCGATATCGAACGGCTGCAGCGTCCGCCGCGGTGCGCGGTACCCTCCTCCAGCGTGTCAATTCTTTTGTCGTTGACATTGTACCGTTCCTACTTCGTAACAGAGATAAGCATGGTGAACGCAGATAACGGCAGATTGCACGTAGCGTGTACCTAATTTCCTCGTTTCATCAGTGTCGTTGCGACAGCGTCGCGCGTGCCATTGTTGCGGTATTGTAAGGTTACCTGCGCCGACTGCTGGCCACCGACCGAGCACAGACGACCGTTGATCGTACCTTCCGACGGTATGAGAAAAACTTTATCATAACCATTTCAGACATAACGACAGCGGACCTTAGCTCCTCGAACTGTTCGCGACCTCGTCGGCAGTCGCCGGTCGCGAGCCGGGCTCGATTGAAACAAATCGCACAATACAAGGAGTTTATCCTGTTGCAGGCGGTATCGTTCTCAGAATGCCCGATACTGAATCACTTGTGGTCGATTTACGTCAACAACGTAGCGGCCGCGTCACCTTCAACCTTCTGTTTGTATCGTCCTCCCTCAGATAAGGTCGATATAAAGGCTCATTAAGAACTAAACATGCTACTATTATACGGCTCATTAGTGCAAACAATCAAATATATTGCCTACGATCGAGTCTAGATGTAGACGGGTGAATATTTCATTTCGTGCATATTACGCGTCAGACGATAAATAATGTATAAAATATTGATAGAATTAAAACCTAATATTATTTTCGTATAGTTTACTTGAGTCTACTAGGTGCAATCGTTAAAAAAGAAATTTTTTAATTAAAACAACATTAAATTTTAAAACAAAAAATAAAATTCTAATTACCAGCAATGTCCCATTTCCCAGATTTTACTTTATTGTTACATCTTGTTAGAAACTGTGCATGAAGAACAGATGTTTTATCACTTTTTAATATAATACAATAGGCAGTCTATTCATAGTACATTTTTTATGAATAGAAGAACATACTAAAGTGGTATCTTACCACTTTGAAAAATGTCCTTACAGTTCCCTATAATTACCATCTAACGATACTTTCGCTCTGATGTTTTAATATTTTCGCGTAGCTGTGTATCGTGCCTAACATAATATATTCGGCGACAGTCACCCCTTTGCCACCGAGCCAAATACACGCCTGAAAGAGAGTTTATGGCTACAGAAATTAAAATTATCCTATGAAATTCTAACGTTGTTCAAAATATGTCTACAAACCATTCATTTTATATAAAATATGTATGTTCAATATTTTATCAATAATAAATATGGGATTAATATGGATGAGTGCTTTTTTATTTCTATAATTTTTACAAGTCTGTATACGTACGGAATACCGTTAATATATTAAAAATATTAGAAAATATCATTACCAATCTACTAATTACCATTATTTACCATTCTCTTTTACTCGAATGGTAATTATAAGAAATGAATGGTAATTATTTATATTATTATTTAGTATTACAATTTCCATCGGTATTAGAGTATTGACCCTAGTCCCATGCTAGCAGACGAAGGTGTCGCGAGAGGCGACAGAGGCCGGCACCCCTGTTGAGTGGTAGCCAATCGTGATGCAGCTGGAAGCTTGAGAGTCATCACTATATTCCTTTTCTTTTAATTCTAAGCGATGCCTTTAATGTTGCTTATGTTCATGAACGACGGTGAGTGATATTAGATGGCTTGTCTGTTAGTTTGTCAGCTATAATAATAAATAGAATATTTATTCATTACTAGTTATACTTTTCCTTCGAAACGGTTTGACCGATTTTGAGGAAATTTTATATGTTTATTCAGTAGGTCTGAGAATAGGTTGTCTATTTTTTATACTCTTAAGTGATAAGGGTGGTCTACCCCAATTTTTTTTCTTTTATTTTTTTGGATAAAAATTGTTATTTTCATGTTTTTAGGTGGTGGCATTAAAAATACATACAACCCTACATTTTCACCTTTCTACCATAAACCCCTATTTTTTACTAGCGATATCAGTAATTAATAATTTTCAACCCAAGTACTGATTAATTATCACTTGATCAGTTATACCCGCCAGGCGTCTACCGGTGTCACTTCTGAGACCCAGTAAACATCACGGAGTAGGGATGAGATCTCTTTTCTCACTACCTACAGTATTCGGCCATTATTATTATTGTTTGTGCATCAATCGTAATAGTGACATTTACAATTATCATTTTACTATTTCAGTGTTATCTATATCTATTCTAATAAATAAAATTGGAATGTTTGTTTGTAATATTTAAATAATATTTTTATAACATGCATATGAATGGATATACGATACATATACCAAAATAACATTTTTTACTATTTTTGTCAGTCTGTCTGTCTGTTTGTTCCGGCTAATCTCGGAAACGGCTGTACCGATTTTGACGGCAGGTAGCTGATGTAATAAGGAGTACTTTTATTTCTACCATATAACTTTTTTGTTAAATTTCATGCGGACGATGTCGCAGGCACAGATATTTTTTTAATAAATTTATCGTTAATTCATATCACACCATGTTTTTCACACTGACAATTGTACGTGGAATGCTCTCGAGTGGGCAAACCATCCAGTTTGTTTGTGTTAGCTAAAGATGGGATAACAAAAAATATTGTGCACTCTATTGCGTTAAGATATTGTTTTTAGTATACATATTACAAGTAGCGATATATGTAATTTATAATTTATATGGCAAAACAACGTTTACCGGATCAGCTAGTAATTATACATATAATTTTTAATAAGTCTACTAAATTATTAAGGATTAATGAGCAATTTAAGTAATCCCATTATTGTTTTAATTTATTTCAGAAAAACTAATTTCTTTTCCTTTTTATTCCATTTTTATTTATTTTAACTATTAAGATTTTGGATCATAATTGTGTTATTAATTAAAACTACAGTTTCTATGTAAATTTAAAGTAATTACAATAAATAAAAGGCTGATTCACTATTTTAGTTCTAATTCCCATTTTCACCTTTTTCTCATTACCATAAATTGTATCTAATCCCCATAAGTAATAAATCTCATTATCGTTTCGTAAAAAAATAAAAAGCTCTGTAATTCCATAACCGTAAGTCTGATTGCTGTCCCTTTCTAAAATTTTTTTTATTATTATTATTCACTTCTTAAAAATCGTATAAAGAACATAATAACGTTTCATTATTTATCTTTCTTCAAAAACATCATAATATGCACGAAATTAAATATTCACCCAGACACGGATATCCATTTTAAAAATCCTTTAACGTTAAACGTGTTACATGAGGCCCTCACTACGTACCTAGCGATCTGTGGAATAGATGCAATCTGTCCAGCGACTTCCTCATTACAAACGGTAAACATTTATAAATTGCGGCCTGAATTTCCAAGCTACATAGACAATTTTGTTTCCTTAAGTTATTTAAATCGTGATCTTTGTATTGCAAGAATCTACTACAGTACCAGGATCGTTATACTTGTGTAGTTATATACAGATGCTGTCGAACAACCTGAGTGTGGTGAGTCTCAGGTATTTCATTAAATATTGGTGTATGTATGTGACAAGAAGAATACTGGGAATGGAAGTGGATGGATATAATGGAAGGGGAAGACCCGAGAAGAGATGGATGGACTGTGTGGAAGACGATATGAAGATTAAGGATGTGTGCATTGAAATGACGAAAAATAGAGATGTATGAAAGGAAACGACACGCTGTGCCGACCCCAAGTTATTGCGATGAGACCCGGGAAATGATGATTGATGTAGAATTGTAGAATGGCCTTTTATGAAAGGTATGTAGATGAAATGCTGAAGGAGGTAGTTTTCTATTTCGTCAATCGCAATATATTTTATGTTAACAGCGGGGAGGCGATCTGACGGACCATCCGATGAAATGGTAAATTATCATACATGTTATCAGTACCACAAAAGGTTAAACATTTTTCATGGTTTTATTAAAAAACTATAAATATGTTGCACGGTTTTGTTATTTCAAGAAACAGAAAAAAAAAACACCGTTCTCTAGTAACTCGAGTGGTCAATTGTTATCGGGTCCATAAAATAAATGTTAGACTCACCGTGGTAGGAGTCGTGGTGCGCGTGGTGGTGGTGCCACACGTTCTGGTGCGGAAAGTGTGCGTACTGCTGCAGCCGGCCGCCGCCGTAGCCCAGCCCGTAGCCCTCGCCCTCGCCGCTGTAGCCCGCGCCGCCGCCGAACATGCTGCTCGCTGCTCGCTGCTCACGGCTGAACCATCTGGCGAGTGCGCCTGAAACCACGTCGTGTCATCTTAGTCGAGCGTGTAAAAGATCTGCACTAGGGAACTCAAATTAAAAGATGATGTATTAAACCTGTAGTTGCGTTCACACTTAATATATATTTTTAATCCCGACCTGTAAGTTTCAACATGAAAGGTAATCAATAATTGTAATTTAATCGAATGCGGCCGGCTTATTTCCTAAAAGTAACGTCGTATAAAAATATAACAATAAAGTAATATCTGTATCTCTTGAGATACCATGAATTGTCAAAAATGTATCTAATTTATTTTATATAACTTATCGTCATTTCCTCTGCGGAGTGCGAACGATTCAGATAGTGTGGTCGCGTCAGTCTCCATTGCACTGCAGTGAGGCTGACTTTCAGTGAAGAGGTATTAGACTTTTTCTAATGCACTTTACTATCTGAGGCTACATCGCCACTGACCATAATAATACCTACGCGTTTAAATGATTTTCAATTTGTTAGGTACGCATCCAGATAATTTAATTCCGACAATAAATGTTATTCAGAGGAGAGGTTATCTACGATCAAAAATGTAATCGTTCAAACGAGATAGTGACGGTAAGGACGGGACCGTACCGTTGAAGGTTTTGAAAAACAAAATATCAAGTTCAAGTATCGACTTGTTGTTGTATATCATCTGAACGGGGCTCCTAGATATTTTTGCAGAAAACCACGAGGGTTCCTTAAAGTTGCCGTCTCGTAAATCCCGGGACGACACGCATTACGGATGTGTTCGGAACAAATTACACATCATACCGTCAGCTGGTCAGCCGGTCGGCTCGGTGTCAGCGGTCGACGGCGCTCGTCGCTTCACCTTGCGGAGTATTACTTTTAAAATTATGTTTGAATGTAAAAACTTTATTATGGCGTTTAGATCGTTCACCGTTGCGTCGCCGTCGCACGTCGTGTGCCGTGCGTGTCTAGTAGTAAACGTTGCAATACCTTCAATAGAAACTTTAATAACTCGCTTTTATACGTACTCCTGTCTAAAGAACGAGCATCACATCTTCACTTAGTTCGATTTTATGTTATTATAAAAATTACAAAAATTATAAAAATTACGACTTTATGTTGGTAAATATTTAAATGTTATAAAAATAGTAACCGATGGGGGACATGCGAGCGAAACACCGACCGCTAGCTGCTTCCGAATCAATCGCTGGCACTGGTCGCTCACTGTCGATATTATGGATGCGTGGATCTCATATTTGATATAAAATTTATTAATATTCATTGATTCACAGTACTTTTGGTGTTACATTAGTAAATCGTAAGTCAGTAGACATAGAGTTTCGACTGAGCGTTTTTGTAATTTAATAGAATATTTAGACTGCAGGGAATGAAATGTAATGTAATATGTGATGTTGATGGTATTATTTAATTTTAATAAGAATATAAAGATAATATTTAGGAATAGTAACATTTATAAAGCTATGCAGTAAGTCTGATAGGCCGGTAGCGGAATTCCATAGGACCGTTTGATTTAGCAGTAGGTATACTCCGCTCATTGCTTAACCCGAATTTTGGTTTCGGCTTAGAAGGTCTCCTTACGAGTAATCAATGCATCGAACAGCTTAAAGCTGGATATAAGTAAGAGACTAACGCATCAATAGTTTTTATAGAAAAACTGGTCGTAAAACAAAGTTTGATCTAGACGTGCGCCCGCGTCAGTCGGTGGCTGTCGTGACCGTTCGCTCTGTTACATCATACAAAACTAAATGCTTATTACCTACTGCTGTTAGTAGGTTGGCAGTCGTAGTATTCTGTCCCTGTAACTCGGGATCAGAATAGGGTTACGGTATGTCGTAGGAGGCGACAAAAAGGGGGCTTCCGGGGTTGTAGACGGCTAGGGTGAGAGCTCGAATCGTCCAGTCATCGACCCCGGGAAGGACGTCGGTATACGTGGCCGCATACCGCCGTAAACATCAGAAGGTGGAGTACGAGCAGAGCCCGGCGGGACACGCTCTCAGGAGTCCGGTCGCGTTCCGTTGGAGATCCCAGAGTCCTGTACATAGCGCTGAGGAAGGCCACCGTGGGGGGGTTAAATGCGGTAAAAATCCCACATAACCCGGTGTCGCCCCCTACGGGAACGGGTACCTTTTGAAGGTTCCCCCCTCGAAAATAAAAAAAAAGCCGTAGGATTCTAAGATTCTAAGAGACTTTAATTCCCGTACATGTTAGTAGACTAGAGACCGTTGGCCAGTGGTACTTTATTGAAGCGTAAATTAAACAATGCCACGGCGTCCGTTCTCACCTCCACGTTGTGTTATCATTTTGGGGCACAAAACATTTATAGTTTATTTTCATCAGTTACATAAGAAAAAATTTTATCTCGATAGAATCTCGGCGCTTTATTGTTTTAAGACCTAGTTGATATTCCGAATTTGGAAAAAATGTTTCGAATTTTGTTAACAATACAACATATATTTGTCATTAGAGTTATAAAAGTCATCACGCGCTCGATCTCCTGTCGATGTCACTATAATTAATTGTTAATTGATTGTCGGTTGGGTCGTTTCGCTCGATATCGACGTATCGTATCGGCACGACCTCGGCCGCAGTCTTGTGACACACGTCCAGTGATACAGTTCTTGGGCGAGGTACGATAGGCAGCAGCCGCCGGCGTCGCACGGCCGCAGCGCTGATACGGCACGTAGCGCAACCTCTTCATACATGCACGCATGTAACATTTGTCATGCAACTGTATGCGGCCATACCGTGAGACGTGTTACTTCGAATGCCAAGATGCAATGTAATTCCTAGGTTGAGAAGTTCGTTGAAGTGTTTAGTTTTATCACTTTTGTAATAAAAACGTCGAAGCGCTGTCGAGTCAAGACGAGGTTACTAGATTGTTGTAGACTCCGCACTCAGGTAACACACCCTGCACACCCGGCACTGTGCAGCGCAACTTTGCTTAATATATAGTAACCTGAATCATGTGTTCCGAACGAAAATTGAAACGAATGGTTTCACTTAGACATAAATAAAAATATTAATATCCTTATAGTGTACTCATGCTTTGTATGTATTTGATTTGATATTTGTATGTATCTGATTTGTACCTACGTTAATAAAAATAATTGTCACGTTTAAAATTCACACATTTATATTCTTCATTTAAAACCGATAATTAACAGTACACTCATCCAGTTAATCGTTTAAAACGGCAATTTTTTTTTATGTTAATACTCGAGAAAGGAGCAGACGAGCCACCTGACATAACATGACCCGACATCCTAACATGCGAGACAGTTCTTCTCATTATGTTTAAAAATGAATAAAAGGGAATAGATTATTAATAGTTAATAATCACAATCCTCGTATAGAATGAGCGAGTTTCAAGCCATACCCTGTAATGCATCATGAAACGTTCTTTTCAAAAGGATTCCAGAGAAACTCTACAGGCTCGTGTATGAAGTTGGCTCTCTGCACGGCCTCCACACACACAGCTATCGGTAACATCGTTCACGGCGCGGCTGTCGGCCACCACAGTCGGTCGCCACACGGAGGGTCGGTTACCTAATCGGTCTATTGAAATCGTATCGTTGCGACAAGTCGCATTCCGTCGACGAACGTTCAACGGAATCCGCGTCACGCACGCGCCGGCACCGACCGAACATCGAGAGTACCCGCTGACCGTCGGCACCCGCTCCCGCGGAGGGTTCGAGTCCCGCCGACACTGCTGGTTCCACGCTGTCCGTATTTGTGTTCGGTTGCGTGGGTGGTTATGATGAACGTATCGTTTACTTTTGAATCGTCTTCTATGAGCTCGAATGTTACAAAAAGTCTTCGCTAATTGCCCATTATCCCGCAGCTCGTTCGGCGACACCTTCCCGAGCTGCATCAATCTCTGCTGGATTTGACGATAACGGCGGTGGCAGCGGGGTTGGGGTTTGATAATTAAATGTAATTGTAGTAAAATAAGCGGTTGGTACTCGTGTCACGTGTCACGTGTCACGCGGCGTGTCCGGGAGTTGTTACCGCGCGTCTTACGTTGTAATGTTCATAATTCTAATGGATGCCCAGCGTCTTTGTTATGGAAACTGGCTTCAATAAACTCAATCTGTATTTGTTATACGAGTGGGACGGGAACACGATAACATTAATTGTAACCATATTGGTACAAGACGGGTACGAAGAGGTGTAGTTGAGGTACGTAGCGGCCAGAACTGGGCGGCCGGCTGACCCGGTGACCCGTTACAACGCAAACTTGTTGCATGTTTCTGCTAATTCTCTACATGTTCGCGAAATGATTACACGTTTTCAAAGTCAATCTCGGCTTAATGCGATTAAAAATGTAAATCTAATTAAAATCGAGTCTGTTGACAACAGTAATCTATTATGTGTCTTGTTTATTTAGCAGGCAGTATGCAGAAATATTATAAAATAGCAACCAACTTCAATTTTCCATCTTTCATCGCTCTCCGTTTTTTTTATGTTAAAAGCCGATAAAGGAGCAGACGAGCCACCTGATGGTAAATGGTCACCGTCGCCCATGGACATCGGCAAGAGCAAAGGTATCACTGCTGCGTTTTCGGCCAGGAAATGAGAAGATGGTAAAAAATAATGTACTGGCTCTCAAGTCTCCAGCCGGAACACGACGAGTCGTTTGGCGGCTGCATCGAGCAGGAGGGTGATAACTGTCAGGAAGGCTTCACGGATAGATAATAATACCACTAACAATATTAATGGCTTAATAATAACACTGATAATATAATCCTCATGCGAAGCCCTACCACCAAGCAGGCTGGCATCTGTCGCCTCTTACGATACTCTTGTCTACCAATATGGCAAGTATCTCCGTTCATTACCGATAAGGGATTCTCCCTCAGGGTGGTGCGCACGCAGCCACCTGAGTCACGACGACAACGCCCCGTCACACGGCCAGTCCCCATGCGGTATTAGTGTTAGTTCGGTACAATACTACAACACGATGTCCGTCGCCGGCGCTGGCGGACACCCTACTGATGTTTCGGTATCTATTACTATCGCCGCGTTGACTCACCGGTTGCAAAAGCGGACAGAACCCGAAAGGGTTAACAGGACGCAAATTGTTCCCAAAGATTTTGTTCTTAAACTGATTATCACCCGCCGCTGTCTCGGGAGAGGCCGGCGGTACTCCCATATCTCTGTAGTGTATTCACAGTATTTAACAGTCCGATTTACCGCCACCCTCGCCCGCCGGTCCCTGCTGCTAATGCTCCGGTGCAGTTACTAATGCAACATTTACACATTGTTTCATATGTAGGTAATCATTATTAACGCAATAATAACATCGTAGGTACCCACACGTAACAACTGTTACATACATACATACAGATGTATAACTAATAATATTCATAAATCACGTAAGTACTTTCCGTTTCTCAATTAATCGTATCGAAATTGTAACACGGAAAGCCGGATACGGTACCTATTGCGGCGGATCAGGCTTCACTAATCGTTTAAAAATATGCCTACCGATGGCAATTTTTGGCAGTGTGCGCGCCTGGGTGTTCAATTGACGAAGGTTGCTGGCGTTACATTTAATATAGTTAAGGGTCTCGATATCTGCGTGTCGTTCGGAGCAGGCAATGTAATTTAAAACTGACGATGGTTTTTAGTCCAATGGGTTCAGAACTTCCGATCGGACTAGACGAGGCCAGTTTTTAGCTGGACTCGATCGAAGCTCACGAAGAAAGTTCACTGTAAAATTTAAAAAAATGTGTTGCTGTACGGTGTCGTACAAAGAAAGAAAGAAAGAAAGAAAGAAAGAAAATTTTTATTTAAACCTATTACAACGTTATATGTTACAACCTTAAAACCATGACATAATAGTATGTATGCGTAATAGGTGAAAAGGGTTCATGCTCAGCATATGGTCTCGGAAGAACCGGGGCCGCTGGTTTTCAGCGTGACCCATTTATAGTCGTGCAGTTCGGACGATTGATATCAGCATACACGTCCTTACCTTAATATTAAATAATAAACATAATAAACTTAAATGAAACTAATATTTTAATGTTAAAATTTAGCATTTAAAAAAACAAAGTATTGTGTTCGTGTATAATGTATGTATGTGATAGTGCGCGTTTGCGTGTGTGTCTGTGTGTGTGTTTATGTGAGTGCGACTTCATCTGTGTGCGTTTGTATGTGTGTGTGTTAGTGTGTTTGTGTGTATTATTCGGTTTATATTGCACTTGTGTCATGTATTAATGTTTCCTGCCTTTTCTGATGTTCAAATAAATACTCTTTTAGTTTGATTCGAAACCTATAAATACTCTGCAGGTTCCTTATAGGTGGAGGAATATTGTTCCAACACTTAGATGCAGCGTAACGGAAACTACCTCTAAAAGCAGCTGTCTTATGTTGTTGGGTTACAAGCTGGTTTGCTCGCTGCCGGGAGTTACATGACCTCTGACTTGACATCCAGGACAATTTATTAAAAAGATAAGCGGGAGTTTGATATTTTACCACACCGAAAAGCAAACAAGCTAAATGAAGTTTCCTGCGATGTTTCATTTTTAAAATGAAATGCTTGTTTAGGTATGGAGTCACATGAGCTCTAAACGGAACGTTAAAGCAGAAGCGAGCACAAGCATTCTGGACTCGTTGTATGAGTTTTTGAGTTCTATTTAATAAACGAGGACCAAAGACTACGTCCATATAGTTGAGCTTAGATAAGACAAGTGATTCGACTAGCCGAATACGCAGGTCTTCTGTTAAGAAAGGCTTTATTCTGTATAATATTTTTAATTTGTAAAAACAGTTATTAATGGCGTGTGAGATATGCTTTTCAAATCTAAGGTCACAGTCCATGTACAATCCTAAACTGCGCGCAAAGCGTTTTGTCTCGTCATCGCCTTTCCGCCATCATGTCAGTTCACATTATAATCGCGACCGCGTATGACGTGTACTCATTATTGTTATCATCATAGCATTAAATACAGTCTAAGCATACCGACATCTTTCATTTCAAAAGCTACATGGTGTATGGTGCGAACCGTACATCATTTTGGTCCTTCGATATTAAATAATACACACACGACCGAGTTCACTGAGTCCCAGCGACAGTTCTCATTTCTCGCGTTATTTCTTTTTGTTTCCTTATTGTTGTGGTTGTTTATTATTTATTGTTGTTTTGGCGACTTCAACAGCATTAATAGCATTTGTAGTTCTAATAGCACGCGGCCGCCCGATCTCGACCTTTTCCGGTCTTCGACGCGTCGCGACGACTCCAATCTCACTGAATGCAAAGCAATCACTGCAATTCTGTTTCGTTTAACACCCATTCCATATTGCAATTTAATATTAACTTCAATATAGATATATGCTCGTATGAGATTGCGGAAATTGGACGTAGTTTGTAACATAATAGGGGCGTTCCAAATTTGAAAGTAGTAAAAAAATACAAATACAATTTTTGTAGAGAATGTAATAAGATAGATAAAGTAAGTAATAAGATAAATTTCATAGTGAAATTAGTCAGTTTCTGATCGTACAAAGTACGGATTGTATCAAGGCGACGAGGACGGGGTGCGACCTGCTCGTAATTTGTTCGCATGACATTACATTATTTATGACTCATTTTAGTCCCTGATTTATAGCCCGTTATTTATGACGGCTCTGTGGCTGACATGTGTGACAACTAGTGGCGCCATCTAGCGCGGCGAACGAGAGATGTACCTGCTTGGGCCGGACCGAATGAAACGTTTCTAATCAGATACTGTAACTCAATTAACGTTATGCAAATAATAAAATAATAATAAAAAAAAAATGTTAAATTTTGGTTCACAATTTGGATGTTTTAAAGCTTTTTCATATGAAAATACTGAGAAAGGTTACATATTAGTCCTAAAACTCACATGAACGTTGGCGACTCTACTAGTATACGACGTTTGTCCCTATTAATGGAGTCGCTAAAAAATTGCTTTCGCCACAAAAAGTTGAACTACAGAAGCCGTCGGCCACGCCCGACGGAGGCACTAGTAGTTCGGTCTTGTCCACAGTGTACTTCAAATGTTTCAACCCTATATTTCAACTCAGTCATATTAACAGTGGCCTACTGCGAACTTTACGTCTGTCAGTTTTGACTTAGTCGTCTCGTTAATTTAACTTATTATAATTGTATAAATATGACAAATGTAGTGTTCTATGAAATAATTAAGTCGTCTGACGGGCATCTTAAGCGGCTCCATACTGAGTCAGTCGTAAGTTCATTCAATCGATCAATCAAAAGCTGAGTTTTATATACCGCCACCGCAACGAGTACACACAACTCGATAAGAGATGGCGCCACATGCGTCTCTCAATATCATTTTCTACCGCTTGTTATTCTATATGTATATCTTAATGTGGTGGGACCGTGTTGGAGATATTTACCCGTCGGTCAAGCTATCGCCATTCATCTAGTGTCAATCTAGAGATGTTTTTAATAGGTTGCGGATGCAGTGTTCGAGTCTCAAAAGTATACCTTGACAATAAGATTTTGGCATCAATATTGAAAATTTTAATTTCACAACTCGACATTACATGAGCTACTGAGATGTCAGCGTTTGTCATTGAAACGGCCAAAATTATTGACTCAAAATAGAGACACCACGTGAACGTCAGTTAGGGCGGGGTAGTAAATCAGAGCGACACCGAAATCCATCGGTGTAGATTTCACGCCACGCGACACCACCGCCCTCTGGCGACGGCGCTCTCGTTAACCACATTCCGGACGTGTTTGCACGTCTCGACTCGTCCGCTCGGCACGTTACAATTTTCTAAATCATTTTAAATATTACTTTATAGATATTTAAATATGAGTCGGCAAGCGTAATGTTTACGTTTAAACATGTATAAGAATGAATAACAAATGTGATTCCTTCGATAGTCACGCTCGACACAGAGAACGCTGCTGCAAATTATTTTTGTGTGTCAACCGTCCGGGAGTTGGTTGCATACTGTCTAGCATATTCTAATATGTCGCTTTTCGTTCCACTGAGTGTTCACTTAAATCCTTACACATCACTAGATCGTTCACAGCGTCAGCGACCCGCCGCTGCAGCTACGAACCGAATTCGTTGTCACTGCAGCAAACATCTTCGCTGATAATAAAACTATACACTTCGTTAACCATACAAAGGCAAAAACATATTTATTACGAATTTTTGCATATTCATGAGATCGGATTTTACATTCGACATATTTATTAATTATGTTTTGATTCATAATCTGGGATAATTAAAGTCCTGGAAAATGGATCTGTCCGCGCGAAATCACGTGAAAGTTAACAAAGGAA
>PDGT01000084.1:158549-172680 GCA_003671415.1 Megathymus violae | reverse complement strand
CCCCACCGCACCCCGCTGCAGTACTACTCGTAACTCCAAATACTACGATCGTCTTCGTAGCTCACTCTATACAGGAGGACTCGTGGTCAACTCCCAGTGCCTGACAGTCCGACTACCAACCGCCAGCCACATGACGACGAGAGCTGTACACTTGTTCAACACTAAAAGAGTCGACGACGCTCCGGCGAACCTCGTTAACACTCTAGAGGAAGATTTCCTAAGCGACCTGCAACACGCAGGTGTTCGAGTTTATTCCATCGCCATATAAATTAGTATTGGTGATTATTTAAAACTAGACAATATTTTAACTTTGTTGTAATGCAACACTAGACGGTACCCACTGCAGCGCATTGACTTTTGCCTCCAAGGAGGTGTATCGTTCTACCGTTCGCCATGAACGTATACGTAGCATATATTTAACGATGGGGCTACTTGTATACGAAAATATTTGAGTATGGGGAATACTTATCATGCGTGACTTGAAATATGAGTTGTACGAGTCTTTAATTTTCATATAGACCCCATAGCCCAGTTGGTAGTGACCCTGCCTGCCGAGCGAGGAGTCCCGGGTTCGATTGCCGGCCGGAGCAGACATTTATGTGACAGATAAATATTTGTTCTCGGGTCATGGGTATTTGTGATGTCATATATGTGTATGTTCATGCCACCCGCAACACAGGGAATCCTAGTGCGGGGGTGTGAGTGTGTAAACGTTTATTTTATTTTTATTATTTTATATATTTATCTTTACAACGATTTTTTTTACAGACCATCTGCGATCACCGGTAGCCACACCTAAGGCAAAGAGATCGTTCATATTTTTATGTATATGTATGTACTTATAATTCGTTGAATCATTGCAATGATCAGGAATGCCGCTCGACGATCCTTCGCGATCTTATCACACACAAATATTGACTTTAATCATCTCAAGAACACAGCTAGATGGCGGGCGTTGCGCGGCTATATTGGACGGTGCCAAATGTAATATGTTTTAACGTTTATAATAGACTTCATCGTACCAGCTTCACTCGCTCGCGTGTTTGCATGACTTCGACTCGTCTCTCGCGCGTGACATAACGCGTCATTAATCGCCCTACTCGTATATAAAAGAATTAAGATCAAGATGTAGGAGGGCGGGCGGGAGGTTCCAACTTGTAAATCTTACAATAAATAAGTAATGATCTAGTGACATGGTTCCGTACAGTATACAACTCCCGAGCGCGGCCTTCTCATTACTTTGTTTGTTTTTTTATTTAGAGTAGACCGTATTGTGGACTAATGCATTGTTTTAAAAATTTTGGGTTATCTATCTAACTTTGATTACCCAGGGTTAACATCTACTCATCTATCTGAACGTTATCCAATTTAACCGCGAGACTTTCATGCAGCCGCCGAGCGAACGTTGCAAACGACGAAATAAAACCGCACAAACTCCGACCACGTTCGAGAGGGCCTTATATTCCAAAAGTGGTCGTATTAACCGTTGCCCACAAGTCGTCCGCTCTAGCGCCGCCGCGAATGAAGCCCGCGTCAGCACTCCATCTCCACCGAAATACGCTTTTACATTTGTACCGATGTATCATTCGTCATGCAAACATAGTTATATTATTTTTTTATTAAGTGGTTATCATCGATATTCGGTCTCTTTGTATCCCCACTACAGCTGCACGTACCTATATCATTAGAAAGTAAATTATGTAACATTTCTTGTTATTTTCTTTTAAAATTCCACCTCCTCCAATTCAAGGTTCAATTCATCAGTCCAGGTGATGCCGAGGTACCTGCATCACCTAAATGAGAGATACCTCTGTGTAGATCACAAACTAATATGAACTGATATTTTTGTCAACGTTTGTTGTAGGTTCATTGCTGAAATCCGACCGGCTCAGCGTAGGCTTGTACATTTTTGACACGTCTCCTGAAGGCGCGATGTCTATGGGACTCGGGAAATAAACAACCATTATAATCCAGCAGTCTTCTTCTTAATAGATCCAGGTGGTATTGTTCTTTTTGTCGTGTCGTTCGAGAGAAATCTACACACTACTACAAATCTCACTACTTCCCCCGGTCTCCGTCGGCGGATTGGGTCGGCTCCGTCGTTCGTGCGGGAGATGTTTGTCCCCTCCTATCTCCACCGGCACACCCTCCGCTGGCACGGCCTTCGCTGCTCTGCGACGTGTTCTTACTGACCCCCCGATGGTCTGTCGTCGACGGCCGCTCGCCGCTCGCCGCTCGCCGCTCTCCAGTTCATTGGTCATTAACAGTTTTATAGTTACATACAAATCAAAATATTTGCTAAACGCGCTCGTAAACATTAATGATGGTAGGTATCGTGTTCGTCGAATGCGACCGCGGCCGGCGCTGCGTTCTGTAAATACGCTTATGTATAACAATTTTTGCTTGTCCTACCGTTACGAAAAGATGCTTTAACATAGAGGACAAGAATCGGCGAAAGAACTCCTCAGCATTTCTTATAAAACAACACATGTTGATTACAAAATAACTTTCAACATGCGTGGAATTAGTTGTGACATCGCTATTTGCAGGCGTCCCTGTCATTTATATATTTATCTATATTATAATAACCTACACCCAATGTGGGGACATTGGGATACCATGTTAAGACTGTGAAAATAGCAAAATAAACAAGTCTAGTCTGGTCTCTCCCTACGTCCGTAAACTGGCTTATCATTCTGACAACTTTAACTGACCTATTCATTGAGGTTCACTAACTAATGTGAGCACAAAAAAAAACTGTAGATTGTTCCATAGTTAATGTTTCATTATTTTATTTAAGCATTTTGCGTACATTCTGCAGGTTTATGCAAATTGTACACTTCGTTTTTAGCATTCAAAACTAAATTGTTTGGTAAACCAATATGGACAGAGCGACGGTTACATCGTCAACATTTCATTAATTTATTTTCATGTTAAACACGAGAGACGCGTCGTCAGCAAACAGTACGACAACACCGCGCGGTTCGTTTTGAAACGGACGTTTAGTTTAGTCAACTGATTAGCTGTCCACTAGTTAAGTCAAGTTTCAATTGACAACGTATACCCACTCTCTGTATTATAGACTTATTGTACAGACGAGTGCCGGTAATGGTCTGCTTGCTGGTACTGAGACCGTGTACCGTGTACCTACACGCTCTACCGCTGACCACAGATTAAATCACGTTGCAAAATTGTTCTGAGTATCTATCTATTGGAAAGTGTGATAGCTTTAGCAACCGTCGTGGTCGGAACTGGTAATCCAACATCCATGGTTCACACGCTGCACCTCGCCTCCTCGACCTCCTCGGGCGTATTTCTATTAGCGAAATTCCCTTCGTGCACCTTAACACCTTAAATCCTACGAATACTCGCACACGATTCAGTTTCGTTTCGATGTTCTTCATCGTTGCGAGCTCGCCGTCGCTCGTCCCCGTCCACCGAAATCTCAGTCCGAGAAGGAGCGATCAATTTTATTAATATGTAAAGCATGTAACTCACCCGATAAACAGTCGTAATAAAAAACGTAAATTGATGCGGATAAATTAGTAGGTAGGGCGAGGGTGACCAACGTTACTGTATTCACGTGTACACGTCGGAAACGTATTTAATTATGAACGATTTATACGTTCACCGAGCCGCCGGTAGTGGCACAGGCAGGCAGGCAGGCAGGCAGGCAGGCAGGCAGGCAGGCAGGCAGGTGGTGCTTAACACTAAATATGAATAATGGTTACGATGTAAGTCTCGCGTCATCGATACCGCGTGGCGGCAACCAAACGCTACATCCGCGGAGTGCCACGTGAGTACTGCTAACTGTTCACGGACGGCAAACAGATGCTGAACATGTCGCCGGTCGCCGAGGGGAACGAGATCGGTGCGGCGCGGGGTCATTACATATTTTACATATAAAAACACAAAAACCGAGTGACCTCTTGCTCCGTGACAAACTAAACACTCAATAATATAACCATAAATATGATCCGAAATGTATGGGGTTGAATAAAAATAACAAAAGTAGTTTCAACATCACTGTAAAATATTTTTTTGAAGCTCGAAAACCACCGAAAATGTTTACAATTTTTACGAGTGTAAGAGCTGCCCAAGCGCTGGATCGCAAAAGCGCTTTATCTCACACAAAAATCAATATATTCACGTCAGCAATTAAAACAAAACGGTCCGTTAGTGTCGGCGAGCTGTATACTCGTAAACAATAATTAATTGCCACGTGTACGAGAGATCATCACGTGAAACCGGCTCCACGGATTCGGCCGATTGTGTTCTCAGCTATCACGACAACGATTGTATTAAATAATTTTTTTGGAAAATCCACCGGAAACTTTTGGATGATATTTTGGTTCAAAAATGTTAATGAAAAATTGTCAACACAATTTATTCCAATTACTTTACAGTTTCAATAAAATAATGATTCTTTTGTGTCAATTTATACAAGTGTGAAGAAAGGTTGTCATTGTCGCAGCGGGTCACTAATATATAGTAAATATAAAATACTTTTAAGCATTCATAAAGTAGAGTTTCTGCGATGTGGGAAAATGAAAAGAAGCAGTTTTGTCACTACTGTGTTAAAAGCTCTCAACTGCTAGTTTGTCAACCAACCATGAACCATGAGTTGAACCATGAGTTCAAAGTATATTGGAGATTTACATCAAGCATTAAATATAAAACGAATTACAGTATCTAGTTCACTGTCAATACCAGCCAATAAGTATTTATTATTATCCCCAATACTTGAAAGTATACCCTTGTGATAAGTTTTATTTGTCACTAGCAAACTGCCCTCGTTTCTTTTCAGGAAAACTACGCCTAGCACTATTTTAAATTAATTTATAACTTTTTTATTTACGAACGGATTGCAACGAAACAAACTTTAAGTATTAAGTGACGCTCACTGCAATACATTCGTGAAAACCAGAACTGAGATTAGCGGGAACAAACGCACAGACAAACAAACAGAAATTCTAACAACTATTTGTTTTCGTTCTATTGCGTTAATAAAGGCCCCTGATAATATTTTTTCTCATATATCGTTCATGTACAGAAAGCGATCAGTTAGAATTTTATTATTAGTATAGATTAGGTCTTAGTGTAAGGTACATTAGTATTGCGGTAGAGTCAGTTGGGGTACAATTTTGGGATGCGTGTGATGTCGATGATGACACACTTCAAGTGACCTGTATCGTTGAAACAGAAGGCGACGCGTACAGACAATATAGACGCCGTGTCTCCAGCCATCGAGCTCGTTAAACGACCGAGTGAATCACTCCCAGGACTACCTACTCTACCTAAACTATTGACTTCATTAAGACTGTGAATGAAAATAGTAACGGTTTTGTTATTGAATGGAAAATTTATTCATGACAGACTTACAATATTGTGTGTGCATATATAATGAGCGACACCCGTCGTGAAACCAAACATATTTATACCGTATAAACGCTTCACGTGTTATACGGAATGGTTGCCTACTATGTATAATTTGTGTGTGTGGGTGTATATACATATATATAATAATAATAATCATAGAATAAAATTATAATCATAGATTTGAAATCTGATATTTCATTTTAGTTAATCGATTATTCGTTCAGTACCTCGTACTAATAGTAAAGTTACGAAATAGTAATCCGGGCTGCCGCCGCCGTCGGGTCGGGTCATGCAACACAGTTCAACATTGTCGCCCTAGTGCGAGATGTACCTGCCGGCCATGTCCATATTTTACAGTGGTCGGTGTGTGTGCGCGGTTGTCTGTGTGCGCACCGACCGGTTTCGTCTCCGACGACGGACCGATACGATATTTATACGGAGATGTACCTACACGTCACGTGACGGCCACTAGCTGGATCACGTCCGAGCGGGAAATCATAGTCGGTATGTAACTACAACTTATCTAGGGTCTGTCTACCGGCGTTCATACACAAATATTTACCGACAATTAACAAAAAGAGATTTTGTTAGACGGTTTTGTGTTAATGAAGAGTTTTTGCTGAAACGAAGTACATGGTAAGTACAAATATAGTCTACAAAGTGTATGTGACAGACGGAGCGGCAATCGGAGACGTTCAGTCCGCGCGACGCGACGAGTGAAGTGAAGTCGGCTCGCTATAAAAGTCGCGGAAGTGAGAATAGCCGTATGTCAAAATTTAAATTAGCGCCGTCAAAACCTCTCCTTTCTCCGAGTGCGCGATTTATAACGTTACCTTAAAAGCTTTATAATTATGCAAACTGAGTTCCAACATTTTTAACGCTTGAGAAAATTACACAGTACGTCGAGACGGTGCAATTAAATAAAAAAATCAACGAATTTATAAGTAATGACAATAGAGAAATTAAATGTAATTTGTTAATTGATTATAAAAAAATAACGGAGCAGCCAACATCGCGAAGGTGGCGGCGGCGGTGGTGGTGGTGGTGGTGGAGACTGGTCGATAGGTATGTTCGTATCTGTGTGGTCGGGTGTCGCGATGGCCGCGACGGGCCCGGTCATGTCCACCTCCGCGCGCAGTGCGAGCTCCACGTCCACTCCCACCATGCGGCCGCACATATAACAGAAGTATACTTCATGGTTATATTTTACATATAATATATTGTATTAGAACACTTACCCCGTAAATCCACCATCACTGTCCCTATCCTTCAAATCATTATACATCTAATATATATATATATATATATGTCGGAGATGGTCATTAGTATAGACGTGAAACGAAACTCAGCACGATATTCGAGTGATGGCAGCACTGCCGCGATGACGTCGATACTCGGCTAACATCGTGCTACAACAGAGCCTAGCTAGTGGAGTGACGCCGGATGGAGCCACAGTTTACATTCTGCGGTCGAAGAGATCGGTTCCTCCGCACTGGGAACTGTTACTGGTTTCGTTTGCCCGGTGTGAAGTGTTTGTTAACAATTAATTAAAAGTGTTAAACGGTTATACGCCCACGCTATGTTCGACAATGTTGCTAAAACTACTGGCACCGAACATTATGTTATATATATATATATACATATAATAATATACATATATAAGACAAACATTCTATAAATACTTGCGGTACATATTATTCAAAGTTATATATATCTTGTTACAATATCAATTAATTATATGTAAACTTTTTATTATAGCATAAGCAGGACCCCCGTTCACATGATAAAACACTGTACCGAGCGAACCTATAAGAGGAGGGTAGGTGGACTTGCTCATTCGCTTTGTTTGCAGTGCCCGGTGAGGACGGTTCGAATGAGGCGGTACACGTGAGCTATTTTTGTTGTTCTGGAATTGTAAATTACTTAGTGTTTGTTCGATTGTTCCAATTGTTTCTTGAAAGTCGATGAAACTAATGATGAAATTTTATACCTATCAAATACTCACGGCAATCGTTGGCCTTGGTATCATTAATTGGACTGCGCGAAAAAGGATTAGAAAACCTGAAAACCAGCAGCCGTGGCTATTAACCGTTCAGCAGCTGACAGCAGTCCTGTTTCGTCATATAGTAATATATATAGTATTGTACGTTAATTAATTAGTTTAAGTCTTTATGACAAAATAAATGCTTCTTTATTTCTAAAGAACAGGTCATATCGGTTTGGATTTTATATATTTTTTTGTATTTTTAAGATTTGGATAGGTTTAATATTTTGAATCGATAAACTATAATAATATATTTTTTGTTAATAGCCGACAACGAGCAGACGAGCCACCTGATGGTGAGTGGTCACCATCTAACCGTCGCGATGTAAATGAAGAAGAATGGAGACGCCAGGTACGTGAGAAGAAGGTAAGAAGACAGAACTGGCTCTTAAACCCCCAGCCGGAACACGACAAATCGTTTGACGGCTGACTCGAGCAGGAGGGTGGTAGCTGGCCAGGCAGGCTTCACGGAAAGATAATAATACCAGTAATAATATGAATGACTTAATAATAATACAGATAATATAATCTTTACACGAAGACCTACCACCAAGCAGGCTGGCTCTGTCGCCTCTTACAACACCCTGTTTTGCCAGCATGGTATTAGGGGGTGTATTCTAGGCCGCCCCAATACGGCATAGCTAATAAATAAAAAAACCAGAATGGAAAACAGTGTAAACACAAAAAAATATCACTAAAATAGTGCAACGAGTCAGGTATCCCTACAATAAAAACAAAACCAAACCGATAGTACCTCTAGTTTATTGTTATTTATTAATATTTTTGTGCAAATATTGAAAACCGGCGGGCGGTCCGGTCGCGTCGGAGCGCACTGTGCAATTAACGATAAGTGCCTACTGACGCAAATATATTTAGACTGTTCGTAAGTACAGCCTGTCTATAGTGTTGGTGTCCAACGCATGGGCGGCATTGACTTAATTGTATCACAGTATAATTAGTTGTTAAACATAATTCATAAATCTAATGTTTGTATCACTCCTATGTCAAAGTTATTTATTATGTTTATGACGGAATTGCACGAAGTCCTTGATATAATTAGGACAGTTTTAAAAGCATTATGTCGCTAGGAAGGGAATATCACATATTAAAATTTGTTGGGTAACATAATAATGACGATGTTAAGAAAAAGATACTAAAAACGGTGACTCATCGACACGTCATATTATCACCCCTACACAACCCTGAAATGTACTCTTCAAGTTTCGACGGAGCCACATCGATATTGGTCGGCCAACGAGTGACGAAATGAGAGAGAAGATAGTGACTCTTCTAAAACGTATTATTTATAATGAACGTTCTCAACCATCGATCGTGAACAGTGTTGGCGAAGGTAGTTCCAGCAGCCCGTTGTTGTCGGCAAAGAACGACTGGCAGCAGCGCCAACCACGGTGGAGATACAGGCAGACTGACACTTATTTAAAATTTAAATGGTCCTTTTTGCAAACGGTGGAGATCGTCGTGTCAACTTACACGAAGCTTCTGACCATTTGCAACCAGTGCAGAGCGGGAAAGAGTAATCTCGTCAGCTGGCTTATTTTGTAATTAAATAAGATCGCGTTTAAGTGACAGGAGCTCATTATAAAAAGCGAGGAATTGTGACAAAAACATAGTAATTTATTTGATCGTCCAAATTATTATTATTGATGATTATTTAACTGTTTATTCAAAATAAAAGCGTGGCCGTTAGTATAATTACATGAGAACAAGGCGTGTTCTTAATTATTATTTACTTAGTTTTGTTAGTTGTACGTCTGTGCTAACGAAAGTCTGATTTTTTATGAATAGTTATTAAAGCTTGGGTAGATGTGTAAATATTTATAATAAAATTCCATTAAAATTGACAGAAATGCCATATTGTTAATTTAAAACTCACGTCAAAAGCATTCTTATGCGGAAAGGTTATTGCAAACTTGATGATTACTTTCAGGATAAGACTGCTTGGACATGAGTTTAATATTAAGCCAGTTTAAATGCGTTCTGTAACTGTGAGTAGGAAAAAAACTCCTCGGGAGTTTCTTGCCGCTTTTTCTTCTGAGACCACTCACGGTAGGGATTTGTTGAAGCGATGGCGTAGTTTGACGTTCGAAAAGTGTTTGTAAAAACCAACTTCGAATAAAATATTATTTCATTTCATTTCATTATCTTAGTAAGGATGTTGGATTCCCTTTATTAAAAGAGGTTACTAACTGCGAAAACCGTTTTTATTTTGTTAAAATATTACTTCATAAAAGTTTGACTATTTATACTTAAATGTTGTATTTAATTTGTAAGTCAAGTTTACTTTTATTATTGTGTAATATATCATTTTTACCAAGTGATTTATGTTTTTTACCTCCTTAACCATACAAATAAAAAATTAAGGGTTATTAAAAAAATTCTATTTACAAATAAAGCTGCCTACCTGCCTGTATAAGTAATTATTACTCGATTTTCGTCTTTCTGAGCAAAACTTTTTGTGAATTTAATAGATTTTACTTTGGTTGCGAAATTTCCGTTGAAGCCGGTACCAAAATTCCCGGTCACACTAACACCCTCCGGATTTGGAAATCCTAGTAGTTATTCTCTCTAAGAGTCGTGCAGGACAGAAGTCTAGATCTGTCGGTTACCCATCAGGGCAGAACTCACATGCAGATATTACACTTACCCTATTTATCAATGTTTACCAAATTAAAGAGTCAATAGTATGACAGACGTCAGTTTTCAGAACTCTATGAATGAGACATACTCGTATTTATTGCAACCACCGGAAACCGGCACCTACAACATTTATTACGTACATCCACACTAAATTTTATTCCTTATTCCGCGGGAACAGCCCCGAGTCCCGGACTCATACTCAACGTTACCAGTTGTTTATATTACGTACGTTATATTAAGCCTCCGTTACCGTTGATAACAAAACCTAGCACTATAACATTTTAAAATACATAATGTACGTACCGTATCGCCCCGTGGCTAATATATTAGTAATAATGAATCTGCAGTGTTTGGACCTTTTACATTTTGCAATAGTAACAGAACAAGTCACTATTAAGATATGAATAATTATTATACGATTACCGAGTTTCGAACGGACATAACGCCTCGCGCCACCGCCACCGCCGCCGCCGCCGCCGCCCGCCGCCGCCGGCAACTTGACCGTCCGTCACGTCGACCGGAACTGTGAACACGTTCCTACATCTTTTCCTTCTTCCTAATATTAAAATTATATCAAATTAATAAACGGTCGCAAAAATCGGAGGCGACTCGAATTCGACTTCCTATCTGTTTAAATCAAGTTAAGAGAAACTGTAGGTGTAAGTTAAATATAATTGTAATTTTTAGTGGCTATATTTAATTTGTTGTGCGAACATTCGGTACACCAGCTACTTTGGAACGGACCGGCGAGGTCTTTCGAACAGAGAAACGCGGTCGGCTGACTTACCGCGGCCCAACTGAGCCGTAGCAGCGCAATACATAGGTTTCTATCGGTTTCAATTTCGAAGTCGGTCATAAATGTGATGGAAGAAATGATTGAGTTTCGGCATTTCATCTTCCACTGCCGATCACAGATCGCCATCGAGCCTACAAACGCTGAAACTGGTTATGGAGACGGCCGGCGGCGCGCCGGCTCGCAACGTACCCGGTTTAATGTCAATGTCTAGTTTACTGTTAACCTTTACGAGTTAAATCAAAAAGTTTTAAATGTACAATCCGAGTGCTCACTACGACGATGTCACAGATTGTGTTTTCTGCTCGGCCACGGTCTCTACACATTTAGATTCGCGTTGGTTATTCGTCGTTGAGTTCAGTTCGGACCGATTTGGCTATGACTAATCTAAGTCAAAATAGTCGAATTCGAAGACGAGTAATTCTAATTGTGAACGATCCCAAGGTCACGGTCAGCTGTTTATCATATACCTAAATATGAAAAAATACAAGTTTAAATAGCTATACAATTTCGGTTAACATTGTTATCTACCCTTTGACTGTAGAATTTTATTACAATAAATTACTTAATTTTATGAATAATGTGTATGCTAGAAGCAGTAAAAATTTTGGGTGTAACTACGCATCCTTACTCCAAGCCAACCTTTCCTGGTCATGTTGTAATTTGCTAATAATTGTACCTAGTTTATCTGTCAGAACCGATATATGGGCGCCACATTGAAGTTTACTTACAAACGTGACCAAAAAAAAAAATTTACATTATTCCAAAAATTATGTTTCATTACTTAATTGAAGGACTTTCCCGGCTTTTTGCACGAAATTCAACACTTCGTTTTTTTAACGTTTAACTAAGTCACTTATAGTGTGTAATCAGTGTGACAAATGGTTGCCCCGTTTATTGCTGTTAATATCATCAAAAATTTTATTTATTAATTTTAGTCTCAGTTTAGTTATTAATTATTTTAGTCAAACAGTGTAATGTCCGCATAACTATTAAAATACGGCAAATCGTTACTATAAACTAGAAAAAGAAACGGACCTACAATAAAGCTCTGTGGTACACCCATCACAACTGATGAGCCGATGATTGGGAATCATTTGTGCTTATGCAGTAAATACTACCCTTAAAATATAATGAAATCAAATTTAAGAAGTAATTTCTGTCTGTCTATGTGTTAATATTAACTTTAATTTCTTACCCCGTAGGAACAGATTAATTTCCCGGGTACATTTATATAACAGATTATGATAATTATGTGCAGTGGTTTTTTGTTCTGTGGTGGTAATAGGGAGCTATGATATTTATAAAATAATTTATAATTGTAACTGAAATTCCTTACAAGTCATCCGTATTTTTAATCTTCAGTAACAGAGAAGTTTTAACTATTTCTGATGTTGAACAATGTTTAAATTTAAATAACACAGTGGTGTTTTATTAATTATGTGCTGCTGTTGGGGATGAAGTAAGTGAGTTGGTTTACGTGTGCACCCGAGGTTACTTCTGTTCCGCCTGTACACGTCTGTACCTCCTCTTTCTCAACACTGGAATAGTGCCCAAATTCTGGAAGCTTGTCAAATGCAACTGTGCCCAAAAAAGCGCGCCAACCCTAGTAATTATTGACCGATTTCAATTACCTCCATTCTTTGTAAGATTATACCTAGATCAAAACAATCTTCTCGGCGACTGACTGTACGGATTTTGCCGAAACCGGTCGGCCGGGGACCTTTTAGCGCATGCCACTCACTCGTGGCATATACACTATACACTTCGAGAAAAACAAGAAGAAGCTTACCGTCTCCCCGGATATCTCGAAGGCCTCCGACAGGGTCTGACATGCTAGCTCGTTGGGCAAGCTTGTAGCGTATGGTATTTCTTCTGGCTTTTTCGGCTGGATAAAGGACGTCCTAAGCGAACGGTTTCTCCGAGTTTTCGTGGATGATGATGTTCATCAAAATCGATGACTGTTATTATATTTGGGTTGGTGTTGCCAAATATCAGATCTGGTCGAAACCAATCTGCAAAGACCTGAGCACAAGAGCAGGGTTGCCAGCCTTTCGGTCTTCTATAAGATACATTTTGGAGAGTGTGCGTAGGAATCGTTCGAAACAATTCCCCCATCGCCGATCCTCCAGCGAACAACTCGCCGTACGGCGTGTATCCTTACGTGGTGAACGTACCACCTGCACGGACGGCGAGTTTGCGCCGTCATTCATTGTGCGCATTGAAAAGGACTGGAATAACTTGCACGCGTCGCTGTTGCCGCCTTCTTATAATGTGAGGAGTCTTCAAGAGGAGAGTGAGTGGCTTTTAGAAGTCTTAGACTTCAACACCACTTTCCATCTGGTGGGATTTTTGTCAGGCATTAACTTATTTCATGTAAATAAAACAAAACGTTACCGATACATTTCGCAAGTAATTTTTAAAGGGGATTGCTACATTTTTATCACAGGTGATTTTATCGTCATTAATCACTATTTCATATTTAAGATCGCGGGATTTATAAGAATAAACTCACTAGTAAGAACTAGTGTCATTATTAATGATGGTTCAGGTAGTTTTAAATTTATTGTTTTACATTAGATTAGATTTTCTTCTTAATTTGTATTTAAATTTTTAAGAATATTTTTTACGTGTTCCAGGGAAGATGGGGCCTGATCGAATTGTTTCCACCATACAACTGATATAACCTACTTTTAAAAATATGTGTCGTGGTCCAATTACTAAATTTTAATTTTTTGTTCATATCTTTATCTTTATATATCATCCTACTGAAGATTGGTCGCGGACGTAACACGTGGCGCTAATGACCACTGAAGTGGCACTGCGGACGTTAACGACAACACGTCGTCGGTCGATGCACGCACAACCGGCTCGACCGCTCGACGTGCCCGCTCTAGACCTCATCGTTTACGAGGACATCATGTCTGTTCCGTGTAGCACCTACTCGATATATGTGTACCTAGGGCATGGGCTCGACATGGGCACCGCATCCTACGTTGTTTGTCGTTCCGTCGCCTAGCGGGCGAGTGAGGCACTTGAATCTCTCACGGGAGCGCTCTACCGCTGGAGTTTCATGTTCATATTTATACCGTGGAAAGAAAAGAAAGCACCGGTCGGGTTACGTATGGAGATGCGCCGGCGAGTGTCGTAACTCGTAACTCAGTCGAGTGGATTATTACGGTAATGAGTCGCCGGCCGCGCGGCCGGGGGACACTTTCCCATGCGCGGCTTATCTGTGGCGCCTGCATTAGTCCCGG
>PDGT01000084.1:133069-148521 GCA_003671415.1 Megathymus violae | reverse complement strand
CGTGTTGTACGCCAGCGGGCACCCTGCTTGTAACGAGCTACTTAGTGGAGCTGTCGACATGGCCGCTGAACTCGTACACAGATGCTGAATACAACATAAATTTTAAATCAATATACATTTAAACGTTTGTTAAGTAGCTGGAGGGACTCGGTGTGGTGTTTTAAATTTGGACTAAATATTAATAATAATAGCGCATTACCGAAAATATTAAAAACCATAGAATATATCATACACAATTGTTATTTTTGTCGAAATTCCACGTCAGCTCTATGTATCGCCCCAATTTTTGTCACAATTTTAGCAGCTCATAATCAAAATGTTAGTATGGGAGGGGTCAATTATTACGAATTCGGAAGCGAATATCTGTTGAACTATTTAGAGTCATATATATGGGGTGAGAATTTTATTCGTGTTTTCCATGTTTCGCCAATGCAGTGCACGCCGTCACCGAATACAAGACGGGACAAAATTATAATGGTTCCGTTTGTAACATTAGCTATATCTACCGCTTAAAACTTTTTACATCGGCGTTGTGGGTCGGGGCTGCACTGTCTCAGAACAGACTCAGTATGGACTCCTGTTTATTGCGGACAACTAGGACGCGTCCGTCCTTGTACACCACAGTTTCACATAATGGGTTTTTAATAAATCTGTGATGAAAGGCACCGCGTTTCGTCCCCCCTCACCCCTCTCCGTTCTGTCTGCGCCGCGTGATACGGCGAGAAGCTTTCTCGTCGAAGCTGGTAATTTACGCGTTAATTGAAGGAGCATTAATTACTCGTCCGCGTGAGATATTTGCGCTGCTCTCGACACCGAACACCGGGCGCCGGACACCAGGCGACGCGACGGCTGCTCGCGTTTATTGATCTGCCGATGGCCCTCGTTTCGAAGTGTTATTAATATGGTGCATTAATTTATTCCTTAATTCCATTTATTGTGACGGAAACAGTAAAACGCTAACGGACCGTCTACGAGTCCTGCGAACGTCCCGCTCGAGGTCGTCTGCCCTGCGGCCGGTCTCAGGTGGAGCTACAGTCGCATACGATAAACTATGAACGGGGATTAACATCTATTAGTAAAATAATAAAACAATAAGCAAAATATGTAATTGCATTTCTGCTGCTATTTCTAATTTCCATTCATCTAAATGAGATATGGATCGGTTCATTTGTCACGTTGAACTGATCGCAAGATAAAATTCAAATGTATGAAGCAATAACGATAACCCGTTGATTTATTTATAACAGCCGCGTCGCGCGGCCGCACCCCGCGTAGCCGGAGCCGCGAGACGCGAGCCGCGGCTCCCTTGCATACTGTTGGGAAATCGTAACCGAATTCATGAACGAGGGATTTATAAAACACATTAATTACAATTTTTTTATTTAACAAAAAAAGTGCGTTCGCAGAAATTACTTAATTTTAAGTGGTCTACAGAGCTAGGAGTGTTACCTTTTTGGGTGCGCTCAGCCGAAGACGACCTTTTTACATTGTACTTAATATTATAGACTCTGCTACTTAATGTCAAGTGTACGAACCGAATAAACTAATACAATTATGATTGCCACTATAAAAAAAAATGTATTTATTGTGTTAAATTCGAGCGAACCAAATTATCATTTAAAAATTATTTACCTAAATATTGAAAAAATATGAAAGTAACTTTTTCACTGGTACAACATTTCACAATCACTCGATAAAGTAACGTCCGACGCCGCGTCATCTTAGTCGCTGCACTCCGGCTGCAGCGCAGCGGCAGTCCAGGGGCTATCTACTGAATTCCGTGATAACTTCCGTTTATATATATTTATGAAATATGAAATTATTCATGTAGAAAAAATTCGACTTTAACATTACAAGAAGAAAACTATATTACACATTTGGTCGTCGTCGATACACGGCCTCGTTTAGACGAACCTGTGAGTGTGGTGATGATGCAATCAATAAATTCTCGTAAATAGACGGCGCCAGCTGTGTGGTACGTTTTTTGGCAAAAATATATTAATAGTTATTTACATAATCGTGTCCGTGTGTGTGTGCACGGAATCTGAAGATGTTGAAGTGAAGTTCTCCACGGCCTCGTTCGGCTGGACCGTTGAATTTTATTCATTAACTTTTCTAAAAAAGAGCTACTTTGGCACCTGAGCACTTTCAATTTCGTCTATTTCCTGATCCTAACGACCAAAAAACGGGTGAATGCGTCACCCCGCGCCCTTCACCCCGCACCGCCGCCGTCACCCGACCGTGCCGGCCCACTGCGACCGATATGTTTCCGAATCAGCTGATTTTATTCCGCCAATTGTGAACGACAGCACCCTCCGTCGGACCAGAGCCGGCCACGTGGGCTGGCCGGTGCAGGGCCGGAGCGACGGCCCCGCGACAGCTCGATGACGTCGGCGGTTAAGCGGGCCCGTTCCGATCGTACTGCTATTTACGTATAGAAGTCGTGCTCGATGCTGCGTACAGCACCTTTGTACGTCAATTTGTGAGCCACCTGATAGTTAGCGATCCCGCCTCCCGCTACGAGTGTGGCGATACCCAGCACAGCAGGTGAAGCAATGTACGGTCGCAGTAGTACCGACCCAAACCGTCCGTTGTTCGGTAGCGCTGAGGTAGCTGAGGTCGTCTCGGGCCGGAGGACGGTTGGAAGTCGCTGCACCCCAGGGTGTGTGCTTTTGAACGCTTATTTCGTATATTCGTATATGATCGTTGTTGTTATGATATATTATATACAAATATTAAAGTGTCACTAAATATATTATATTATTTTGTGTCACGTGATAACCCTGAATAATACACCACTATATTTTTATGTTTGACTCCGTGGTAGTGTGTGATACCTACAACTCAATAATCAATTACGAACAGATTAAAATCATTCAATCATTCAGCGACTTCGTTAATACACTACTGCACGTCATTGTCATTGTTTCTGCTGTCGTTTCTAAAACGTGATTTAACATCAAGGAGAACAAATGACGAAAGAGCCTCCCCAACACGTCTGTTAACTCAACGTAACTATTGCAGTAAGTTGAGTAACAAAACAGGCAAGAACTCGTTGTGGCGCTATTATATCCACGTGCACTTGTCATTTATGTACCTATTCACCTACATCATCGTAACTGACAAGCTGTGGGTTTACACGTCGGTCAGAAGTTCCAATAGGTAAATTACGTATCAACTTTGAGGTTTTATTGCAAAAACTAACACCGAGTTCTATAAAAAAACGCTAAAACTTTTGTGGGCGATATGAAGAAGTAAAGAAATTATGCCTATTAATGTTTCACGATTAGGCGTGACACTTTTCTGCTTATAAATAGTTCAATCGCTAGATTTCCTCTGGAGAAACCAGCCTGCAGGCGGCCCGCGTGGCGACGGCGGCGTGCAGGGCGACAGTGACTCGAGTCCACGAGAAACCAATACAACGTTGCACGAGGCGGTTATGTACCGGTAAATATAAAATGTTAACATAAGCACGAACAATCTCTTACACACCGTTCACTTTTTTATTGACTGCGTCGTTAATGTGTTCGACACGAGTTAAGTGAAATGTGACGCTAACTAGGTGAGCACCGAACCGATCGGGAGGGGACTCTATCTCGCCGGCTTACAGTTACAAATAGCCTGTGAACTGTTCCGCTAACGGAGCACATGGCCGCGCCGGCGCCACGGTGGGTACTAGGACGGAGTCGGGGATCGTCGGGGATCGTCGAGACGCGACTAATAACACTAATGGGGTCATAAATCAGAGCGAGTGGCGCGAGTGGCGCGAGTGACCCGACACCTGCGTGCCCGGGTTCGACTCCCGCGCGAGGCTCTCCGCTCGTTCGCTACCAGTTACTGTTACACGGTGAATATATTGGCTCTCCCGTTTACGGCGTCTCCTCTGTTTTTCCCGTACTGACCGATGTCCGATTTCTGTTAGTTTTAATTGCTTTTTATATTAATGATGAATATGTAAATTTCATCCAATAATACTTTCGCAACCGAAGTTTTTATATGAAATCAAAATACGAGACTCTTTTGTTAAATATCAGTGAAATAAGCGACTGTATCTCAAATATGTAGTTTATTTATCTCACTGCGTTCGACAGCGAGAGAATCAATTTTTTTTATATGCCTCCAGTAAACACTCATTACACTGACCAGTTTTTATTGAAACGATAATGTCATATGTCGTATAGTTGGGCTGACTACTTAGGGATTTCATCAGATATTTCAGACATCGATTACACCAATGTGTCTTCATTTTAAAGGATAAAATTTAGACACCGGAGGCCCTATGCTGACAAAATCACAACAAATTCATAGTTGTAAACTCGTTCACTGCCCCCATATAGACGCATAAAATATATCAAAATGCTCCCAGAAAAAGGTGTTACGGCAGCATAGAATTGGGCCCGATAAGAGAGTGTTACTACCTTACTCCGTGCACCAATAAAAGGGTTTAAAGTAAAACGGCAAACAGTGCCATGGATCACAAGAGGTGTGCGTACGGCTGTGGCACGCATGTCCGGCCGTTTCGTACCTTTAAACATGACTAGTCTGATGCGAACTGGTCTGCTTATGAATTGGCACGTAATCGCTGTAATCAAATAGTCAGAGCAACTAAGCGCAGGTATTTCTTCGACAGTCTAACGGACCCTTCCCCAGATAATTCGTGTGGCATTGACGAATATATTATATAATCAAATAATCTTACAATCTCCCCTAAGGATCTCAATAAACATTTCACTGCTACTTTTCATTTTCCCAATTATCAAATCACACGCTCTTGTTGAAGTGTAACCTGGACAAAATCCTATTTTACACTCTTCTCATTCACTAATGTATCGAGTGACGATTACACAAAATCTTCTTATCAATAAAATCAAAAGACAGCGACGATGTGATTCGCACAGTGATTTTTCTTGTCCTTGACGTATTTTTTTCTATTTTATGTCACATCATAAATTTTTCACTTGTTAATAGGATACTTTCCTGATGTTTGGCGAAAAGATTCTGTTATTGCTGTTCCGAAAGTAGCTAACCCATGTCAACTTAATAATTTTAGGCCAATTTCTATGTTACCTTCACTATTTTGAATTGCTTAAAAACTCGATTCACACCCGAGTCACCAAAGTTGTAATCAAAATTAACAATAATTCTTAGGTTCAATTTTGGCTTCCTCCAGGTCACAGTCCAATCACAACAAGATAACTGAAGATATTTGTGTTGGCACTAAAAATAGATCGCTTTGAACACGGTTCATCATGAAATCCTCCTCGCTATACTTCGATTCCTCAATTTTTACACCATTTCACTGAACTGGTTCTTTTTGTACCATTCTGGTCGTCAACAAGCTGTTCGTCCATGTCACATTATTTCTGACTGATGTGATATGACATCTGGCTTACTACAAGGTGGAATTCTCCCTCTTATGATGTTCTCAATCTTTATAGACTCTTTATCTGTTTACTTCGATGCTCTAACACTCATTTTTACACGGATGATTTGTAATTTTAGATACAATCCGGAACGCTATCGTTTAATAATAACATTGACAAAATCAGTACTGCCCTAAAGCTGAGTAGTTTTATAAGTTTATCATAATGATTCACGCGAGCAAATGTCAAGCAAATATTATTGTCACTGGTCAATGATTGGCTAAACTTGATCCAGGTTTGGCTTCTGACCTTCAAATCCGCAGCTGGCGAACCGAGCGTAGGAGAAGAGACACCCACACCCATCCCCATCTCCAACCCCCATAACAGAGGCTATGGCGTAGGATACGGAGGTGTCCTGCGCCAAACCAACAAGCCTCGAGGTGATGCGCACGGTGTTCCCGGGTGCACCTCAAAGACAGAGGGATGATGCAGCTCCATTCTCATCCCGAACAGACACGGGCTCGGTAGAAGAGCCAACGCCGTCGAGACCGCGAAAGAATGCGAGAGCATACCCGCAGTTCCCACGAAGGGCGTTCAGAGGAACACCGTGGGGTTTTAGCCGGTACGATTCCGGCATATCCTCTCTCGTTCACCCCCGAGACGGAGAGGAAACCATGAGGGTTTCCCCACGTAAAAAAAAGGTTTGCCAACGCCGGGTTTTAGGCGTGTATTTAGATCAGATGAAATTAACACATCAGAGAAATTTTATGAGATTGAGAAATTTTTTACCCGTCAAGGTGAAACTGACTCTAATTTGCACCAAAATGATTGCTCTAATTTTTTCCATTATTGATTATTAAGCTGTGTGTACCGTTGACCTCAGTGAGAATCTGCTTAATAAACTGGATCGTTTTATTAACAACTACTATCGTTCGCCATTAAAATGGCTTCCCATTCGAAAGCTATACGAAGAGCATTCTCCTCACTATCTGTAACATTTGTTGCACGACACTTATGAACGGCAAATTTGCTCTTTTGAGGCATTGACCGCTTCACCGTTCAGAATTTCCTGTGCAATTCATTTGCCGTTCAAGCTGCACAAGTTTGGAATACTTTGCGTCACAACTTGAGAAAACCAACAAATTAAACTCCAAAAAAAGGACATAGCGAATACCTTCATCGTAGCGGTTAGATTCACCGTTATTATACTATATTCTCTTTGTGTATGCATTTATGTAACAATAGGTACGTATATTCTATTTTTTGTATATCGTATTTTTACCTATATGTAAGACTAGCCGTGCGTCGCGGTTTCATCTACGTATGACTTAAAGAAATCACTAAGAGCACATTTATAGTATATCAATATATACAACATTTTTAGGTTTATTTTCGTGAGGTATCAGTAGGTATGTATTGGTTTCGCCATTCCCTTAAATCTATTCCGACACACTTGAATGTCTGTCCCCGTGCTTCATTGACCGCGACCGCAAACGATACCTTCACAGGGTACTGCGTCCTTCTAGAACTGCAAGGTAAGTCTGCGGGAGTTCGAGGTGTCCGCACCATTTGTCCCGCTGCTGGTCCAGTCACAGCTGCAGCTTGACGCTCTCAAATTTCGAATAAATTATTTGACTCAAAATACCTTAATGTGGCTCATTCATAAGAGAGACATACTAAAACCCAATATGTTTGTGGTGCACGGTACTTACGTATAATTAGCCAACACCGCGGCGGACGCTGACGAAGCGCCTCGATAGAGCTTTTTCTTCCGACTTACTTTACACATATCAATATTTAAGGCTAACCGAGAACTTTACATAATCTTGGGCAATTTGTTTTTTTTATTTCGGCCCTTCGTTGATTCTCTGTATAGACAGACGGTTGACTGACTGATAATACTTTTAGAATTAAGCCTGTCTTTGCACCATATGTTGTTGTACTTCACAAGTAATTAATATACCAGCCATGGTTTTATCCTGCTTTACTAATGGCACCTAAAACGATTTACCACCATAAATATAAATAAATACACAAAATGTAGTCTCGTTGCGAAAATATTATCAAAATACTTATTTAAAATTTTATGAACTTAATCAAATATTTAAAAAGGTAATATAATATTCCGGTCACTTAGCTCCCCGGCGATCGAGTGTCGGCGTGGTGCGTTCCGCTCGGCTCACCGCGGCGCGCGTCGCCTCGACCCGGCGATACGAGTGCTCGCGGGTTAATTATACGGCTAAATTATTTCAATGACGCCGTTGAAATATAATATTGTGTCGTTAATTAAAACAAAAAACATACAAACACTCGCACCGGGTCGACACGTTTACCGACTCGTACCGAGCTAAACATACCGCTGAATCAATGTTACTACCAAACATTTAACGTGAACGACGAAGGTACATCACACGAAACAGAGATGACGGTGATCCGCGGTCAGTGTGAGGTACTCGTGGCCAGTGGCGACGGTGAACGCCGCGGGTCGGTGTCAATATTGTGACACGGTTTGACAAATTGGTGCTGCGTGCAGGGTTTGAACTGGAGCCTCCCGCGTGGGACACCGACGTTTAAACTACTAGGCTAGCACTGCGTATTATTTCAAGTAGAAGTAATAAAAATAACTAATATAATAACGAATCATCAAAAACTACGAAGGACAAGGGTCGAGAACAAACATTTACCTGTCACGTGAGGCTGATCGTTGATCGCCACCTACTGCCCAGTGCAGGACACTCACAGTGCCTGAAATAACTACATAGTTGTTCAGTTTGAAGTAATTTCAAAACTGTGTAAAAAAGGAATTCATAAATAAATAAATAAACATTTTCATACATTTGAATAAATTCTCGTTTTGTAATTTAATTGTAATATTGTAATGAGCGAAATAAACAGGCGACGGCGCGGCGACGGCGCGGCGCGGCGTCACCGCGGACCGGCAACAAACATGTATGAACTATGACGAACATTAACATTACAACACAGCTGGGTACGTACATGCTTATATTTTTGGTTTTTCGAAAAGAACGGGACGAACTGATGGAAAGAAGCGAATCTTATAATACTTTAACGAGAGAATGTTCATGTCATTACGTTAAGAATATACTGTGGTGGTAATGTAGGTCCTCACGGCCTTAGCTACTTGTTGGCTGTGCGGGTCGGGTAAGCCGTCGTGACGAGTGTACCGCGGGCGTCACTATATCAGTCGTCAGTGACGTTTTGTTTTTGGTATTTTTGTCATAGGATTTTTTTCAGATAATGTGTCAAAATATGTATTTTTTGTTTTACATAATGTTGTGCTGAACGGCAACAAAAGATTTTCTTTTTCTTTCTTTCTTACTACCTCTTACTTTCTTTCTTTCTAGGTGTGTTCTCCTCTGGCATAATGAATTTCACTATCTGAACACATACAATACTATACGCGTATAGATCTACTGCTACATCCGTTACTAAAAACCACGAAATTTTTAAATATGGATTTATACATACGTACATATTGTTTTAGTCAAATAAGTACATTTATATTACGAGCAAGTACAGTACTTAGTTCGTAATTTATTTTCTTCATAAGTGTAAAAGTAACCTTAGCCCGAATTCAAGGCCGATCGACGACGATACAAAGTGAACCCGGTGTTATTTGTGTATAAAGCTCTTTGCAATAAGATGGATTGTGAGAATTTTAATATCCTGAAATACTTAAAGAAATGTAATGGTTTTTATGAATTATACAAGGAACACAATACAACCATTCCCCGTCGCTTTTGGACACTTTTAAAACTGTCATCGTGCAGACGAAAAGATGTACTCACCGCGGCTTCTCTATACATTAAAAGCAATATACGAAAAAAAATTAAGTCTGTACGAGCGGGAAAGTGATAAGCGCAGTAGTCAAACGAAAATTTTATCACCTCCAGACACAACACGCACACAACATGCAGCGACCCGTCACGGGGATGGGAACACGTCGACCACAAGGACGCTTAAAATTGACCACACCGCAACCGGTTCGGTGTGCATTAAAAATTTACTCTGTAGGTAATCGTTATATGTTGGTTTAAAAGGTGAACGATGAAAAGATTTTTTTTGCCGGTTCTTCATACTTCTGTTGCAATATATGTATAGATTAATGCAACATAGTATAATTTCAACTGAGCCTAATATAGCATGGTAGGTAAGGAAAGAAACGAAAGTAAATTTTTGATTAACGACGTCATGTGAGGTATGACGTAACGGTAATGTGAGGTATGACGTAACGGTAATGTGAGAGCTCCGAATTGAAGACGACCATATTGCCAAAATTATACAAGGGTATAATTTTACATTTAATATGGGTAAATACCTACATATAACACATAATATCATGATTACGTTTTATGATGGCTTTCTAAGTACTACTTGTCAGCTGTCGGGAAACAAATGAACGGCAATGAAGTGGCGATGACATCACGACCGCTGGCTGCAAAGAATCACGTTCAAAGTATCCAGGGTTTTGAGATATTACTGATTTGACCGGTACGGAATGGCATTTGGCATTAAGTCCGCCCTTTGAAACCCTAAGTTATATGTATCCAGTTAACAGAGTTTTTAGAATCTAGCAACATTTTGCCTGAATTCTAGTCAAGTTTTCGAAAGGGACGGACCACAATGACTGCCTTGATTGATGTGACTGAGAATATATTATGTGCTCAAGACAATGGTATGTGTATCCTGCTAGTACTACTCGATTTTTCAAGGGCATTCGACTCAATAGATATAAATTTGCTATTGTCCAAATTAAACTATTATGGTTTTGATAGTCCTGCATTGCGTTGGTTCGATAGTTACCTTCGGAATCGATTTCAGTTTGTCAAGTTAAGTTATAAAGATGGTTCTCCATTGATATTAGAGAAACGGGAATGCACCAGGGGTATACCCCAGAGATCTCTGTTGGGTCCGATTCTGTACATCTTATACACTGCTGATATGACAACACTAATCAAGAACTCTAAATTCCACTTGTATGCAGACGATACACAGCTGTACATTTCGTGCAAACCTGCTGAAATTGATAATGCAATAATTAAGCTCAATGAGGATTTGTACATGATTGCTACATGGTCCAGTAGGAACTCACTATTACTCAATCCAAATAAAACAAAATATATGTTGTTAGGCAGTAAGCACCAGTTAGCTAATACTAATCCGACGCTAAATGTTTTTCTCATGGGGGAAGGTTCCCCATAGAGCGTGTTTATGGAGCACGGAACTTAGAACTGTATATGGATTGTGACCTTCGTTATGAAAACCATGTTTCTAATGTAGTTAAAAGTTGTTTTTACAAGTTAAAAATTCTATATAAAATAAGGCCATTTATAAATGAAGACTTGCGTATTCAGCTAATTGAGTCACTTGTTTTATCGAAATTAAACTATATGGATGTAGTTATTGGCCCTCGACTTTTATCTAGATCACAGAAACTGATACAAGGGCTTCAGAACGCCTGTACTCGCTTCTGCTTCAATATTCCGTTTAGAGGTCATGTAACGCCTTATCTGAATAAAAGCTCAATTCTTAGAATGAAGCATCGCAGAAAGCTACACTTAGCATGTCGTCTTTTTGGAGTTATCAAACATCATATACCAGGTTATTTGTACGAAAAGCTCTCCTGGGTATCCAGTCAAAGATCTTGTGAATCGCGAAAGTGTTCGAAGCCGCTCACTATACAAAGACACAGAACAGCTGCTTTCAGAGGTTGTTTCCGCTACGCAACGTCGAGATGTTGGAATAACATCCCTCCAGCGATTAGGAATCTGCAAACCGTTCAAGGATTTAAGGCCAAACTAAAAGAATTTTTGCTAAACCACCAGAAAAGTCAGGAAACACTCTTACTTGACACTAGTGCTATATGAGAGAACAGACAGTTTAATAAAAATGTTTACTTTTAAGTTATATTCTTGCATTGTTTTGTTAATTTTGTTAAGTTTTGGTTTTGTTGGTAAACCGCAATGTTCGCGCAGAGGTCACAGAGTTTATATGGCATGGCCATGTTGTAATTGTAACAGATTAATATAATGTTTGTAATTATGTTCTCTATGGTGTTACAACATTGATTTTGTTTTCTATTTTATTTTGTATTTGTTTTTTTGTTTTTTTTCTCCTTTATGTGATTTATTCAGCTGTTACTTCTATTATTATTTTATTTATGTTACATAGTATAAGGTAATGTAAGTTGTGCACGGATATAGTTCGTGGTGTCACTGCTGGATCCTGCGGAAGACCAGCGATGGTATCACCAGCATAATGCTGAGTAGGATCCATTTTGTAAGGTGATGTACTTACTTATGTAATAATAATTATTATTATACTTTTTGTTTACTAACTTTACCTTACAAATAAAGAATCTATCTATCTATCTAATTTGAGTAATTTAAAATAAAGAATAAACAAATAAACTTGGTATCGGTGTGCAGTGTAGAAGTAGAAGTCTATACTTGGGATGTCTATGAAACCAAATATAACTGGGCAACTCAAAGGAAAAAAGTTTACGAGTTGATCGCTATCAAAGTTATCTATACAAATAATGAAATTCTTACTGAGCGCTTTCTGTTATTCTGCTCTATCTTTTTATTATTATTAAGGGTCTTTATTAACGCGATAGAACCCAAAACAATGGTTGTTAGAATTTTCGTCTGTTTGTCTGTGGGTTTGTTCGCACCGATCTCAGAAACGGCTTAACCGATTTCGTTACGGTTTTTACTAATGTATTAGTGAGCATCACTTCATATTTAATGTGTTTTATTTCAATCCGTCCATAAATGAAAAAGTTATGCGTGAATATATGTATTTCTAATTCACAGCCCGATGAAGTGGCAATGGGATGCTCACATAGCTCGAAGGATCGATAACCGTTGGAGGAAGGAAGGTCCTTCAACGGCCACCGCGTCTCGGCAAACAGAGCATAGGATGCACGCCGACCAGGTGGAGTGACGACCAGAAGAAGACGGCGGGTGTCCGCGGTCCGCTGGACCGAGAGGGCCGAGCACCGGCCAGGGTGGCGTCGCCCATGGCGCGGACGCGGCCGACCATTCCGCATTTGGATGAACTCATATTGAATGTGGCGACTTCTTCCGATTGAACGCGTTAGCGGGAGAAAATGTCCGTTAATTGTGTATGTTCCGTATAAAACAAAAAGGTTCAGTGTTTTATGTTTTTATTCCATTTTAATATCAAAGTTAACAAAAATCGTCTGTTTAGACCAGTGATTCTCAACCTTTTTTTTGTTGCGGCACATATTTAACGATTTCAAAATTTGGCGGCGCACAAAGAACACACTGCATAAATAGTTTATGACAAAAAATTTAAATATACGAAATAAACTAATATATACTACAATAATAACTAAACGTTTATTAAGGGATTAATTACAAGCTAATAATAAAAATATTTTAATGCGAAATTTGAGCTTGATGTTTTTTGATAATTTCATTTATATTTGGTCGTAAAAATGACAATGCTATCACTAAAACAACACGTTTTGTACGCAGAAGTGGCAAGTGTGCGCCGACTTGAGACATATTCCTATTGCTATGAACGCCGCTTCATCATAATTTGGCACTAAGAAAAAACGCGTTGCAAAGCAAATAATAAAATAATTTATTTTTTTGTGGATTTAAATATATATTCATGTTAAAAATACTTTTCTTTTAAAATGATATAATTTAATAATATTAACATTATTATATATTTGCAAAATTTGGCGGCACACTTTTGAAATTTGGCGGCACACAAAAGTGCCGCGGCACAGTGGTTGAGAATCACTGATTTAGACTGTGACAATTAGGTTTTAAAAACTTATCAATTTAAAAAAACGTTGAGCATGTACCCGACTTTCGGCTTAGTTTATTAATGTGTTTTGTATTATAATGTTCTTCTTGTTGTTAAAATTTTTATGTCTACAAGTGGTATATATATTTTTTGAAATGAGTAAGCACAAATAGTACAGCCACAACGTGCAACACTCCGCGCATCGCACGCTATCCGCGCGTCAAATTGAGCGGAACGGTTTCTCTAGGTGGACGCGGACGCGGGTGCAACCAATTAATCGGATAATTAATCGCCAGCGCTCGCACCGCGTCCTTATCTCGTCTTTCACGCGGCGGGCCTAATTGACCAGTCACCGATGATCAAACCGAACTCATTCTTACATACGTTGTGAAATAGACAAAAGGAAATCGAACTAAATCTGCTTTAAGTTCCGCACAGAGGGATATCGATATGTCGTGAACAATACATCTGTGACCGCTGCGGTAATCGTCGCGCAGCTCTACCACCTGCCACCACCTGCCCCCGTCGCTATCACAAACTCAACTACGTTACTTTGTATATAAACGTGATGTAACTATCCGTTTTTATCCAAACTCCTAAACAGATTGATAAATGATTGATAAATGTTATTTTATTTGTTCATTTCATAAAATGCATTTGATTTGTTAGTGAAAGTAATAATTTATGTGTCCGTCTCTCATTAAGGACTCGATCGCACGGAACCAATCGTCGAACACGTACCTAGCGGACAAATTTATAGTAGAAACTTGCTCGGCAAATGTTACTTCATTGTGTGTACGTAAAAAATACTTTCAAAGCGTCATTAAAGTGATATTTAAATGTGTTGTATCGCAACAGACGACGAAAAAAACAAGATATTTTACACAGGTAGTACTCGACTGGAGATCAGTGTAACGATAATATTATGATTTGGTATAGGAGGTGTAATGATAACCAAGTCCTCCACACTAACAACCGGGTCTCGAGAAGGCGCGGCTCCTGCCTGCCCAGCCGTCGGGTCGATACGTTAACAAGCGAACCTTCCCACGCGGGACGTCCATATTGACCGTCCAATTGACGCCTTGCTATACACTCGCTATTTTGTTAAAAAGTGACCCGCGGCCGACTCCTGTGACGCGGCGGAATGTTTTCAGGTATTACCTAATCTGTACACTTGTATGTGTGTCTACGTGTTGGAATGTTATTATATACTTTTTTAGAACTTTGTTTATTGAGTAATATAGAAGTATCCAGCGACACGGATAAATTTACCCCGCGGCCATACTCAGCCGACTGGTAGATATATGTACATCATACAGCCTTACGCCTCGTTATAATCACCGTGGAAGGAAATACACTGAACACTTGTACCTCGTACGGTGTTACTTAGAAACAAAAAGACGATACCTCAAAGTTAATTCGATCAACAGTATGCTATTGTTTGGTTGCCGGCAGGTACCTACCTAGCAATGACAAATGTTTCGCTAATGGTTTGATCGTACCGAGTAACCTTTGTCACTAAGTTGCAGTTTTTATTTAGAACTTAACACTGTACACATTAATGTGGATGACTGTAATTGGCTTCATGAGTAACTAACGATCTAAGTATTAGACATGCCAGCTGTTGTTATCCCGAATGAATAAAAAATAAAACAGCTCGTCGCCAGACGCGGCGCTCGCTCCTCAACATTGGACGGTGCACGTGACAAATTGTACATATAATAACACTCGTTGTCACTACTAAACATTATAAAAAGTAGATTTCGTACGCGTATCTGTCGAACAGCTAGCGTGGACCGCAGCGGTGCGCGGCGCGCCGGCCCCGTCGAGCCGCCGTCTAGCGTGACGTACGACTTTATCGAGAATCGAACACCTGTCACATCGTCGATATACACACTCTCCACGAGCAGCGAGTAACTCGTGAAACGCTAAAGACCCTGTATGCACATATCTACTTAGCCTGCATCGCAACACAGCCGACGAAACGGGATCGCCGCCGGGTAAGGAAAAAGAACGAAACTCACTATAAATTCTCCAGCAGTAGAACCGGCGGTGTCAGAATAGCGGCGCAGCGGCGCAGCAGGGCGGCCGAGCGGCGGGACACTCACTGGGGTCGTTCAGATCAGATCACAACACACACACGGCACGGCCGCCGACCGACGTGGAACGTGGGACGTGTCGCTCCCGCGAGGCGCCACACAGCACTGCGGCGCGGGCGCGCGGCCGCCATCGACCGGCCGGGGGGCGGGGCCCGGGGAAAATCATTTCCATAAAGCAGGGCGGGGC
>PDGT01000084.1:118405-133021 GCA_003671415.1 Megathymus violae | reverse complement strand
GGCGCCGCCGCTCTCTAATTAATTGGTAGCGCTCGCTATAAGTCAATCGGACGTTAATTGTAGCTACGCCGTAGCACGGACCGCCGCGGCAGGGCGGTGCCCCCGGAGAGTCTCCGCGTTATACGTACTTGCTGAGGTACGAAAAGGTACATGAGAGATCATACACATAGACATAATAATTTTTAATTTTTTTGTCAATTAATAATCTGCTTTCACAACCGGTAACCGTAGTCCACTCATATTTACATTTAACGTGTTCTTTTCATTCGTCAAAAGAGTCTGATGTTCCGTTACTGTGCTACCAACAGGCCCACCGGGGTCCCACGTCTCGGCCACACAGTAAGTGACCAAAACACGAACAAATGAATGTCTACAAACTGTGGTTCAGCAACTACACTTTCCCAAATTACATCCGTCAGGGAGTAAATTCTTAAGAAATGTACAACCATGTATTTTCATGTTTTAAACTTCCTAGAATTGTTAGTTACTAAATTTTAAGTTTTTAACTCAAGTTCAAGTCGAGTAAGGATTTACTGCTCCCCGTAACATCCCACTTGAACCCGACGAGGGTGGATTTTCTGTATAGCCATTCCTAGTGCCAGGGACGTCCCGTGCAATATGTCACATTGTTGTCTATCGGTCAGTCGCAGTGAGAGTTCTGTTGTCTAAGTACGTACATACATACCGCCGATATTAATGACAGTTGAACGCAACTAGTTATATACCAAATACATTCGTAAAAATGAACATCAATGTTAACAAAATTTACAAATTTATATACACCCCTTTAAAATACACATTCATACATACGTACTACAGGAGACACGTTGGAGGCACCACACCGCCTGCGCTGGACGAGAACGAGATGGAGTTTCAGGTGAGGAAAATGTAGTAAGGGCGCACGGGAAACGTGAACATAAACAAAACGGTGACAGATCAGACACACCGCAGGTCCCGCTGCGGAACGAGAACAGTGAGAACGTAATCAGTGAATAATTCTGGAAATATCGACAGTGTGCGCAAGATTCGAACCTGGCCCCTCTTGCGAGTCCAACGTGCAAGCCACTAGTTAATGATTACTTATTTGAATACGTTTCGTGAATATAGTGTAAATAGTACATACTGTAGTGTAAATAGTGGACAGTACTGGTCGACTACCGACGTCGGTTGCGATGTCTCGGGACAGATCACCTGGCCCCACATTAACTGTAGGTACATGGTGACACATTCATAGGACCGACGATCGCAATGAGAGTACCGAAGTTAACTGACGTAACACGCATCCCGACATTCGGCGGCGCAGGCGCACTCTACGTCCGACCGGAACTACCAAATGTGGCAGTTAAGGAGGGAGCTTGAGAAGGAGAAATATGTAACTGAATCGATTATGAATCTGCTCTAGTACATTAGAAAGAAAGGGGAGGATGGAGATAGGACAGTACTCCGATAGCGGGACACGACTAGTCACTTCAATACACGTGAGGTACCGCCGGCGCGGAGCGAGTCCCCACTGTCCATATTTGTACTGTCTATAGCTCCGAGAGTTTGTTGTTATTTCCCTCGGCCGGATGGCCAAATAGGTACCCATGCTTTGATACATTTCTATGTACAGAGCGTATTTTGTATCGATATAGTAACGTATCCTTTGCATTTCTCTTTATACCGTCACTGTGACGCCATAAGCTCGCGGTACCTACTCGAAGGAACTAAGAGCCATTCCTACAGCCCATAGCAAACTGAGACGTACACTACGCCGTGAGTAGATATTTTTTTCTCGTCCAGAATGCTAGAGTATTCATATTAATAAGTAGTTACGGCTCGGCCATCAGACGTCACCATGAACACAGGCGCAGAGACAAAAGCATTCCACTTATTCCTCTTACCGCAGTTCGCAGCAGTGACGTAACACGACCCGATTGTCTCACTACTCATACCTGTCTATGACTAAGTGCTCGCTGCTAAAACTACTGCAGTGCTCCCACGGACACGAGAGCTCGTTAACAACATTTACTTGTTATAAAGGATTTGAATGAAAATGAATTATCGACCTCTAGTTTCAAACCTTTTCTTATAAAAATATTTGTATTAGGTGATCGGTTGCGGTCGGTTGCTATCTACAATTTAACTAAATCAGGGTTTGACCTACTGTTATTAAATTCCGTTTAATTATTAATTTCGTTTAAGTAATACATAACACATATAGATGTGACTACTGTATCATCTCTCCCTCGGTTTAACCGAGCAAGTGTTGTATACACAATGTTGAGCGCACTAACTTATAAAAGTATATTAATTTTCCTCTTGATGACTCCAATATCGTAAGTAGGTGGGAACACCGAGGCGGCCGAGTTATTCCATTCCTTTGCAGTGCAAACAATGAACGACGACGCTAGGCGCGTCGTCCGCACAGGTAGCACGACGGAGGAATAGCGATAGGGAAATTATTTAAAATTTCGCGCACTCTCCCAAAAATGTTCCCTATAAATAGAAGACCGATAGGCTGGCAACTGTGCTCAAAAGCTTTGCATATTGAATTCGACCATAACTGGGACACCAATGAGCCTCTTTGGATACGTTCCATCGAGTTCAATGTTGATAAATGAGATTTGGCAGTACCGGTCCAAATATGACAGCTTAAATTTAAGTAACTTCAATATATGCATTTTGGTTGTCTAAAAACGTATTTTACATTTCAATGCACGTGTCATAAACATTTCGTAGAAGCAACGGTGACGTCGACGTCCGACGTGTTTTATCGACTTCTAGTCTTGCATTCCGAGCGTATGTTTGTCACTGGTCTTAAAGGAGTTACTTGTTTCACAACGAGCCATGCTTCAAGAACGTACACGTGAGGTACGCGTATATGTGTTTACAGGTTTTACATGTGTTACATTAGTACCGTTAAATTTGTAAGAGATTCTTAAAGTTGGTTACCTGGTATTTCTAGGAATCACAAAGTGGGTTAGGTTTACTGATAAGACGGCTCAGTTGCACGTAAAACCAGAACAATAACATTCAGTGAGCGCTGGAGTGTAGACAACATGCAGTTATTATTATACCATATATGTAGGTACTAATGTAGATATGAGCGTGAATGTGTTGAATTCTTCCGATGGCGCTTATTCCCGGCTAACATACAGAGCGAACTTACTGACCACGATGTTTACACATTTTGCCGCTCCGCACTTGACCCCGATGTACCGTGGGTGTGGCGTCAGCACCGATCCTTCTAAGCGGTAAGTTTCCCACTTGGAAAAAAAAAGGTCGTACAGCTACGACACCTCGTAGATGCCGCGTGGATACATTATAATCAAAGGCTTCTGTCCTTTAATATACAAGTGTGACCTCCAACTATAGATACGACTTCGAGGAAGGACTTTGGGTTAGTCCGAAGTGGGTAAATGGATTTAATTTACTAAAATAATGCTTAAGTCGGTTAACTCTACATTGTTCGACTCCAAGACAGTGAAATCTTTATTTGTCGAATTTAAACAAAAGCACACGTACTAGACAAACGGGATCAACGGAGGACCCACCCGGCAGGTCGCCATTGTCGGCACGCGGAGCATCACTCTTATCAGCCATCGGTCATCGTTTGAAGCATGCGTCCGGCCACCGCCTCTGTTCATGCGTACCTACCCACTAGACACTCACTCAGTGAATAATCGGCGAGTAAATCCTCTAGTTTCATTGTTTTATCTCTCTTATAGATAATTCGGCGAATCTAAAGATTATAGTTGTATAATAGCGAACATTACAAAAACAGTCGTGGTAGACGAGGGATTGGCTACGTTTCTTGTTAGTAGATAAGTTTAGTTAATTTGTTACACAAAAATAATGACACCCAAATATTGCACATTATATTTGTCAACTCGTCCCACGGTGGAGTACGGTGTTGCAGGTCCATGGTGGAACAGGACCAATCGGACAACTGTAGTTACTGGTTATAAGTTATTGTTAGAATCAGTTATCGGTTTAAAGGTTAAATGACCCAGTTCTCTGAAGGATTAACTCCCGATGTAGGTGCTCACTCCTCGGTTCCCACACGCATTACTCGAAAGACGCTCGTCACACATTCCGGTTAAATCTCGTAAGTAGTTTAGCGAAAACATTTTTTTTGCTATACCGTCGAGTACGATCATCTTAGCTTTCTTTCATTACGATGCCCCAGTTTTGTTTATTATTCTAGAGTAGTACGACATTTCACGCCTACTATAGCCGTTGACATAGGAAAATAGTAATTCGCTTCAACAAATCAATTATTATTTTAGTGGGCGGGACCGCTCGGCACGTCGAGAAATATGGCGCCCGGCCCCGCCGGGTAGGTATCTGACAAACTTACTAATATTCAACAAATTTAATTCAAACATCGCGTGCGACTTCGTATAATCAGTAGGTATTTGTAATATATACATATGTATATTTTAATCACATTGTTCGCAGCAGTTACACACAACTTCTCCTCTATCAAAAATTTGCGCCGAATACAACCGGGTATGTGTATCTGTTGACATTGACATTTTTCATGACCCATGCTTAAGTTTGAGAAAAAAGTTATCTGTGTACCTGCTCTCTAAGCAGGGTCTTAAAATTTCTTAAAAAGTTGTCAAATTAGTTTATTATTATTATTAATCTGCTTACTATATTTGTGTTTTTTTTTGTTTCTTAAATTCATATTTACAATAACATGTCTTAGATTATAAGAGAATGTTGTACACGTCTTTAATTGGCGTACATACCAGGCCTTAGTTTTACGTTACATTGTATGCAAATGTATTGTGTGTTATGCTGTTGATGTGTCATAATAAATAAATAAATAAACAATTAAAAAGGCACCCACCGAGTAGATACGTTACATGAGAACAATATTTTTTTAAGAATCGACACTCCCTATATTAAAAAATTAAAAGAAATGGAATATAATATTAAAAAAATTATACTATGATATTGATAGACCTGCAGCTTTTTACCAAAATTCACAACAAAAATAATTTTAAACAATCAATACGAAAATAAATAAAATAATATATACAATAGGAACTAGCGATGCTCGAATGTATTAATATTTACTTATCCCAATTTCCGTGCGGGCGCCGGTGTTCGGTGTTACGGACGTCGGTTGGCCACCAGTTTGCCTAAAATTTCCTGCCGAAATTATACTCGTCTCATAAGTCATAAGTTTTGTTATGGCGTCATGTCGATGTGTGTAATTCGGCTGATCCCTTGGGATCTCACGTAAGGTATCCTAGACTATTCGGTCTTACAAATCTTCAGTTTTAGTTTACCCACACAATGAAAACGTTTCGCTACGACGGCATATCAATAAATGGGTTCAATTTCAAACCTTCCCATTTTGTAAAAACAAATACGTAGGTAACGTAGGTAAGGTAGGTTAACGACGGGATATTTCATGGTGGTGGCGGAGATGATGTTGATCAACCTTGATGTACAATGCACCGAGACCCCGGCGCAGCAAGTAGGTAAGTCAGATCAGGCCAGGTCAAGTCAGGTCAGGTCTGAAAAGCAGACGAAAATTCCAAAAGGGTCGTTTGGATACTGTTATCGTATAGTCTCGCTATGTTCTTGACAAAACGCCGCTATTTTAAAATCACAGCCGGACCCTTCATTTTTATTTATAGTAGGTATTGCATCGTCTCGCAGTCGATCAGTCAGCCATCGAGAATAAATGACCCAACCGAGTGTTTGATATTTTCATACAAAAATACCAATATCTTCAAAATTTCGAGGCCCTTGGTAGATTAAAAAAATATATAAGAGTATTTCACACAAATCTTGTGTTGACAGTCATATCAGAGAGACCTGTGGAGCCGTTCTCGAGTGATGCTCCTTCATAGGTGCGGCAATTGGTGTATATAAATGTTTGATTGAGAATATACACTTTTAAAATAATGAATTATATGTGAGAATGTATATTATTTATTTTTAGCCGTATTGGCGCGGCCCCAATCCCATGCTAGCAGAACAGGGTGTCGTCAAAGGCGACACAAGCCAGCCTGCTTGGTGGTAGGGCTTCGCGGTAGGATTACATTATCAGTATTATTATTAAGTCATTAACACTATTACTGGTATTATTGTCTTTCCGTGAATCCTGCCTGGCTAGCTACCACCCTCCTGCTCGAGTCAGCCCCCAAACGACTCGTCGTGTTTCGGCTGAGGGCTTGAGAGCCAGCACTTTCTTTCTTGTTTACTGTTTTCAACTTTTCAATATCATTTGTTATTCCAACTGGGAGTGACATGTGATCTTCCTTTTGCAGACACAAACCACCCTCACTTCGCTTCAGAAAAACTAGGCCTTACGCTTTAAAATAGCACCTGCATTGTTTTAGGACGGCGTTTTCCAAGTTCTGTTAAATAGAAATATACTAATTTATAGCTTATTTTATTTACGGCCTGATTGCAACGAAACGAACTTTAAATGTTAAGTGATGCTTACTGCAATATATTTATGAAAACCATAACAAAATATGTTAAGCCATTTTTGATATTAGCCCGAACAACACACATCATGTGTTTTATTTTTTTTGTCTTAAGAGTCAATTAAGCTTGACTCCGAATTTTTAAACGAACCCTTAATGAATAAAATGAATCAATCTCTATTTGTTGGCTATTTTAGCAGTAGACAGGCATGGAGCAGTCATATATCAGTAGACCGCTAAAGACACTTAGTTTAAACAAAGAACCTCACACTATTGAAGCTTGGAAGCCCCTGCAGCCCCTGCTATGTAGCTTTGATCATTGGGATCATCGATCATGGATGCACAGGACTCCCATCGGCGTATGGTGCATATGAAACCTCCATTATCTATTCTTACTTAGTCGTTGACCTTAATTATCCTTAAGTCATTAATGATGAATTATCCGGGATCAGTGTTTGTTTAGTTCACGTGGTCGGTGCGACAGCGACTATCGCAGCCCTCAACGGGGCCCAGATAACGCCGCGCATCGAGCACGACGTGACGCGCGGCGTGGGTTCACGCGACGCGTTCATTTGCGTTAATCGCACAGACAGCCTTCCACGCCGGCGAGCTGCGGCGTCGCGACGCTCGCTCGTATTTCGGGACAGGACCCGCGCGTGCGTCGGCGGGGACGCAGGGCTCGTGGTGTCCGGGTCGCCGGATCCGAAGGGCGGGCGATCGTCTTCCTGAAATTTAATAGGGGCGAATTCTTAACTAGAACTCAGTTTGGAGTCAGTCGACACGTGACACACTCGCTAGTCTATAGTAACAGAGTTATTCGACCGTAGTTCAGAGGGACTGAAGTGAAATCATCCGCTGAACGAACGGCGGTGTCGACGACCAGTGAATCCAGTCACAGGTCCCCTAGTCGTCTAGGGTAGGCTGCGTCAGTGGTATTCATGCTAGGGGTGTTATGTATGTATGTATATGAAATTTCGGTAATTGATATGGATATATGAATAATGTTTCACCGGTTTTGGTTACGGTTACATACATGAAATAATTTCGGATTATCCGATTGTTTCGGATAAGTTCGGTTACGGATATTTAAATGATTTAGAAATCGGAAAAAAAAATGATGTATTTACAAATTACTTTATTTCTAGATATTATCTGGTATGACAATCGTAGAAAAGAACAATAGCCTAAAAAAATGTAATAATAAAAATTGTCTAAAAATAAGAGCAACGCGGCTAGTAGCTCGGCCGGCGAAAACAAGTCATAACGTCATTATTTAGACTCCGTCCCTAACCGAAATTATTTGAAACTTTTTATGGGATAGGTTACGGTTTCGGATATACTATTTCGGATATCCGATAGTTTCGGTTACGGTTGCGGAGCTCCGTAACACCCCTGGCTCACAGACTCCGATGTACGTGGTCGGGTCCAGTCCGTTGTGCCCAAGTACGATTTCTATTTTATATCTCGGTACCGATAATACGTACGCCCTTATAACGATTACGAATCGATTGTCGGTATGTTCATTCGACTGTACTTTGACGTATAATTTAATAACAACATACACACATACATACATACATAACGTATGTCGTCGCCGCACCGCACGCGCCCTCTTCTTTACTTTAAGTTGATAGGTGAGTTAATTAACAACACACAAAGTACAAATAAAAAAAAATTGTTGTAAATGTGTCTACAAATATTTTCTGGTACCTGTTGACAAAATTTCTAACAACTTGCTTTGAGTTTTGTTGCGTTAATAAAGGCCCCTAATAATTTTATTACATGTGTAGATAGATATAGATTACTTTATATTATACTTGCAAACCGCCCTTACACTTAGAAATAGCATGCGCATTGTTTTAGAACTGAGTTTTTCTCGTTCTGTGTTCATACATATATTAATTCATAGCTTTTTTATTTATGGACGGATTCAAATGAAACGAACAAACGCGCACACAAATAGACAAACAGACAAACATTTCAACAAATATTGTTGCATTAATAAACGCCCCTAATAACAGTTTTCCTCGTATATCCTTAATGTCTCATGTATCAATAGCGGTCAGGTAGAGTTTTATTATATGTATTATATATGTGTAGGTTTATTTTCAAACAAAACGTTGTATGGAATTATTTATAATTTTCTAATATTTATGTTCACTTGGCGATTGTCAAAGGTAATAGGTACGTATCTGCGGAACTTTCATATTATATGTGTTAGAAAATTATTAAGTGTTCCATTAATATTATTAATATACGAGCTATAAGGAGCTTGTATTAAAAGGAACTTGCTTTGCAAGAAAATATATGATAAATTATTAAATAACAAATGTGCCATTGACATGGCCGGATTAAGGGCTGTTTGAAGGTGAAAGTTCGGGCAGGGGCTACATGCTCTTCCGTCAGCTTCAATCGGTACTCTCTTAGACACCGATACCCTGCGAGTGCTTGCTGGCCTTCGCTTAAGGTTTGCACGCCTCATATATGGTTTTGTGGTGCAATTGTCGATGCCTCGGGACACCGCATTCTTTCTTGTGAAAAAAGCCGCTTTGAATGACATTATTCGTCGGTCGTTTGCCACTGTTAATATTCCAGCAATTTTAGAGCCGAATGGCATGTTTCGGAACGATGGCAAGAGGCCTGATGGCATGTCGATCGTGTCTCGTAGTGCGGGACGGTCTCTGGGGCGGGGCGCAACAAGTGTCGGTACACTGGCACCGTCCCGTCTTCGTGCTGCAACATCAGCGCTGACGATACTAGCAGCGATACTACAACACGTTACTACACAACGGGATGAGCAGACCACGCACTTGATTGTGATTTATTATTTAGTCGCTTTAGGTATTACCCAGTCAATGTCTACAGCAAACGTGCACGCGACAGCATTTGGTTGGTATAAATATTTTGGTTTCCTATACTTGGATTACCTCATTGCAATTGTAAGGTAAAAACGTAAACGTCTACACACTCACCCCACAGCCCCGCACTAGGACTCCGTGGGTTGCGGGTGCCGTGTATGTTTGTGTATGTCACAAATGTAACAAACACCCGTGACCCGAGGACGATCATTTGTATGTCACACGTTATATGAACGTCTGCCCCGGCCCGGCCGGCCAAACGTGGGCTTTCGGTGGTGTGTTGTGACATAGTTGAGTTTCGACAACAATCCAGAGGCACATTGAGCTATCCGCAAGTCCATACTTCAGTGGCCACGGACACGATACGGAACTTCTAATCCATACGAACAGTCTCTTGCGATGTGGATGGCGGACCTTTCTAATATTAGTTTATCGTCCGTCACCACCCTTAAGTGACGCGTCTCGTGGACACGTCCAGTAGGTTCCCTATTATACGTCGCTATTGGGTTTTCTCCACATATTTATTTCTTCGTGCCTAATATCATAATTTTCGTCTTAACCAAATTTAATACGTACTAATACAATCTAGTAGTATAATTAACAAGATCGCCGGTCACACGGTGCACTATGTGTTGAGTGTCGTTAGATTCAACCGATATATTATGATACTTATTCACCTACTCTAGTTGTACTGACACCATATTGTAATGCGTTGTACTTGGGGTTTATTTCTCCGTTGTTAAGAAGAACTTCCCACTTATTATTTATTCACTTTTAAGAGAACATGTACGTAAATTGTAATTTCTCGTCACAGAAGTCAATGCGTATGAACAACTAAAGCTAAAATGGAGAAATCAATTTGCAAGCGTTTGAAAGTGTCCTTGCCTCTATATTGTTCATAACTGAAGTACATTGTTTTTATGTACCAAGTCGAAACACGAGCAGACGAGTTATTGGACAACAATAACACCGGAAGCATCACTGACGCGTCGGTGGAGTGAAGTGACCGTCTCGCCAGCCCGGTAGACAAGTTTCTCCCAGGTTTCCTCTCGACCGGCTCATTTAGGTCACGCTCGATTGGTGGACGGCAGGTGTCTGAGCAGGTTTTAATAATTTATCAAATTAAGGGCTCGTCATGAAGGACACATATATTGTAATTTCAAAATGCACAATTCATAAAATCTATCTTATCTTACCAATAAATAAACTTGAAATGTATGTCTGCAACTTTAAAATAAAGAACAATCAATTTGTGAAATGTATGCGACACCCTAACATGGTTATTAAAAGTATTGTCTGTCTATTTGCGTTTTTTGTCCAGATGTGGTTCTAAAGCCGCTGGATATATTTTGTTACAATCTGGAAGGTGCACTCTCAACTTCATAGTTCATCAGAGTCCGACGATGGCCAGTCGATGGCGAGTCCAGTCAAAATATCCGGGAAGAACTTGTCTTCGACAAGGTATCGGTCAACATTATTACTGTCGTGGTCCAAAATACCGTAATCTGCATCATCGTCACCGCTTGCCAGTATTGAATAAAATACACAAATAAATAATTGACACTTTTTTCTACAACAGAACCGAAATCGTTCGTTTATTATTATAAGTGTGACCGCGACCATTAAGTGGTCCAATGGTCGTTGTTACAGTTCGATCTAATCTACGAGATGCGTGTAACACGTTTTATCACATTATGTTGTGGTAAATGTTATCTGTAGATCTTGTAGATCGAGAGAGGCGTTCGGGTCGTGTATCTATAGCTTAAGTGGTCGCGCGAGTTAAGCGCCTGCGCCTGCGGCCGCGGCCGGCGGCGGGACGTGCGGTCGCCGGTGGGCACATCTTCATGGTAACTGCTGCCCGGAGTACAGCCGGTATCCAAACGCACAACGCGTCTTACAAATTCATCGTCACTCGCTTCGATGAAGAAAAACATCGTGAGGTAACCTGCACATCTGAGAGTCCTCCATGTTCTTCTCGTTGTGCGAGAAGATCTGAGCCCAGTAGTGGGTAAATTATGCGTTACAATGAAAGAAGAAAGAAAGAAAGAAACTTTATTTGCTATATAAATGTGACAGCAGTAACACAGAAAACAAATTAGCCAACTTACTTAAAAAAAGACTAAAAAAGTATACACCCTACTACAATAACAATGGCATGAAACATAAAAATAATAATAATTCTGCATTGCAGCAGTAACAAAATACAACAAAATGGTCTGTATTCAGTGTAGTTGTAGTGAACTGTAATACTGATTTTCAGTACATCCTATGCTCAGTGATGTAATCAAACAGAGTGTTGATATTTAATAAACGTTCCAAATAGAAATCTACATAAAAATGCTATATCTATATAGAAATGCTGTCTATATAAATTTAAATGAAAGCTTTGTTTCGCATACCTTGTTTCATTACAGGTATGTATTTAACCATATCATAATATATACGTAGTGAAGTAAATTAAACTATACCTTTAATATACATATATAATATCAATATCACTGAAAAATATAAAATTTTTCAATATGTAAAATAGGCGTTTCAAAATTGAATATACCACAACTATTGATTAGAAAGCTGTAGGTTCAGTAAATGCAACCTATACCTCATTTTAAAGTTATGAATTGTTTTCAGTTCACGGGAAGGTGGTGGCAAGATATTCCAACACTTAGTTGCGGCATACTTAAAACTACCCCGAAAAGCCGCCGTACAGTGTATTGGATATGTACATATATCTGAAGATGTTCGGATGGGACGCAGAATGTTTATATCTCGCCTCCATCGAAGTTTACTAAATAAATAAGCTGGGTCCTTATGCTTTATGATGCCAAACAAAAGTGATGCAAAGTGTAGTTGACGACGATTTTGTATTTTTAAAATATTAGCTGCGTTTCAGTACGGGGTTACATGTGCTCTTGGCGGAATATTAAAACAGAATCTAGCGCAAGCGTTTTGGACACGCTGTATCAAATTTTGTGTGCGTTTTAATAATCTGGGTCCAATCGCGGCATGAGCATAATTACGTTTCGAGATGACCAATGATTCGCACAGATTAATTCTTAACTCGGGTCCAATAAATTCTCGAATTCTATACAGTACTTTAAGGCGATAAAACCAATTGCGAACAACATTCAACATATGACACTCAAACCGTAGAGTCTCATCCATAAGCACGCCAAGGTTTCTAGCCTCAGATACTCTTTCTATGATTTCCCCATTTACTGCAATGGACATGTTAAAACTACTAATTTTTCTAATTTGATTTTCGCTACCTATTATAAGATATTTAGTCTTATGGGGGTTCAGTGTCATGTTGTTTGAAGAAGGCCAGCTTGCAATACGCTCCAAATCTCCAAGTGAGTGTATACGGAGCCGTAGGTCACTGTCGAGACATTCCAGGAGCCGTGCGGTCACATGTCGTACTATCGACAGATATGCGTTTCCTCTGTTGACAAGCGTAACAGATCGAGATGACCGCGTGCTTCGGAGCAACAAACGCTGTAAGTGTTGTTAAGGCCAAAATTACTCGCAACCCTGTAAGGAAACAAAAATCTATATGCCGAGAATTAAAGATTCCCTTCGGGACTCTGTCGCGCATCATTAAACGAGTCCCAAGGCTCGGTGCTCGTCGTCGATGTATCGACCACGCCCCAAAGAAATCTGTAACGTTACGAGTGGATCGATCAAAATTCTCGTGGTCTCAATACGTATGTGAAAAACATAATAATATTGTATTACTGATGTAAATTTTTTTGCCATTGAAGAGTCCCACGACAACACATGACAAAGTGTACGATCATAAAGTGTAAAAGGAGACCGTCTTAGATCGTGTTGTGATACCTCTCAGCCATACACTTTTCAAAAATGTATCAGTTTGCAAAGTTTTGGTTTTTTCTTTATTATTTTTTTTACACACTACGAAAGGCCTTTAATATGCCAAGCCCTAATATAAGATTAGTGGATGTAGTACATAGGGTTAACGACATCAGTACTTAAACAATCGATGTAAAATTTTTGTGTCTGTCTGTTATTCTCTTGTGCCGGTCCTTAATTCATTAATTAATCGATTTATTCGAACTTTCATTAGAAGTTAAAGAAATATGTAGGGTAATTAGTAGGATTATGATTGGATTTTTACTAATTCGACGGCCACACAGCCCAGTCAGTAGTGACCCATCACAGAACAACCAGTCATCACGTACACGATCGTCCTCGCACAACGAGAAAGCTTGAAGCCCTGTAGTTGAATCGACCGACCAACCAATTGCATGTATAAGTTATTTAGCATTTTCTGTATATACGTACCTATGTAAATAAAATGTATTTCTTTCACGTTTTCTTCCATAAATGAAAACTCTTTAGTACATTTTATATAGGTGTCAGTAAAGTAGATGAGATTTTTTTTATTTGTTCTTTTGTTTTTAAAATGTTAGTTTTAGATTTTGATGTGTAAAATATTTACTAGAGGAAAATGTGAAATAATAAACTTTTATGTCGTTTCTTTCTTAACAGAGCAACACAAATGTTTATTCCACCTGTATAATTCGGAACTTTAAATCTTATGCCGATGTAAAAACTGGAGGCCTGGAGCACCGGGTGTGAAGCTCCACGGGAACCACGAGAGACATCGAAGTAACGTCATAGAAAAAGTTATTCAGAGTGATGAGCATTTTTGCGGCAATACAAATGACGAAGTACCGGAGTGGCATTAGTCACAATTTACGATATCGGCCAGATTTCGGTAGCTGACCCCGAAATAGGTAAAATGGGATTCGGAGGGAAATAGGGTTACATTATAATTACAAATGCCTAGTGCAAAAAATTATCGTAAAAAGCATTTTTACTATCGGACATGAATGGGTTGTTGTTTTTGAATTAGTAGCCGATGTCAAGGTGATACTTAATCACTTCAATGCGGTTCTAATTTGGTAAGCTTGAGGACTATTTTTCCCGAACGGAAACGAGCGTCGGTCGCTAGTAAAGAAAATCATTTTCATTCGTAACAGGACTTACGGCCAGACTAGGTACATACATATTTAACACAAAGGTATTTTCACTGTAAACTGTTTCACCTTTATTGTTTTGTTTGACGTCAATCACCTGGCCACCGACGTGAAGTAAAAATAAGGAGCGATACCGACGCTCGGAGCGAGATGCGACGGCGCTGGGCGACCAACGTTGAACGAAGACGACGTTATTATATCGTTCAATGTCATGACCGCTGCATCGTAACATCGATAATCGACATAGTCAAAGTAATATGAATGTCATGCGTACTTGCTGTTCGAATTACTGTGCTTCTTTATTAATCGAAGTTTCGTTCA